>MU227687.1:2232495-2252966 GCA_018584345.1 Thuja plicata | reverse complement strand
TTATGAGGTCATATTTATTTAATTAATTGGATAATCTCTCAAAAATCTTTCTTCTGTTCAGAAATAGAATCTTTGAATTAATTGTGCTTTAAAGAGAAAGAAAACAATTTAATTCAAATAAAACAGATTAAATAAAAAAAAAAAATAGTTAAAGCAAAGAGAAAAACAATTTATTGAATTCTTTTCAATAAATCTTTCTAATTTAAACTGGCTTTTCTATCTGTTTTATTTCAAAGAGGAAACTTTCTATTCTGATCACCTCTGAGTCTATAAAAGAACTCTCATTCTTCATTCAAAACCCCTAATTACCCCACTCACTTTTGCATTGTTAGAATACTGAATTATTGTCACATTTCTTAATATCTCATATAGAATAATTTCATATTGCAATAAGATAGTTTCAATTTCTATAATAATTGCATTCAAAATCATGTCTTAGATTATCTTACATCTCTCATTTCTTAGAACAATCTTGCATTGTATTGCATTCATGGAGATAAATCCTCCATTCCTAGATTGGTCCATGGTTGTGAGACTCTCATTCTGAGAGAAATTTCAAAAACCCCGTCTAGATAGAAGGCAACAGGTCGAATCATGCAGGCAGACAGGATAAATAATCTCATATTCAGTCTTGTGTGTACCTGGTGAAGAAGGACTATGTTGAAGTGTATGGTGAATTAACAAGGCCAAATTTACCACATACAGAGATTATCAAAGGATATGGTGAAGATTGGTTTGATTGTAATAATGGTTTACAACGCTGCTCACATGTGCTAACCCCAGTGGCGGCCTTACCAGAGATTTTTTTGCCTTATAACAATTATTTTAGCAGGTTTTTGTATGCAAAAAGATAGATGCATAAAGGCGGTTTTGTAACCCATTTTTTCCACTTTACGCAACAGCTTAGATTTTTATCTTTCTCTAGTTTTTGATGGCCTTTTGCTAAAAAGGGTTTCGCTCCTCTCTGGGTTTGGAACTTTGGGGAGAATACTGCTCAGAACTAAATTGTGAAAATGGGAGGGGAACGACATAGGATTGAACCTGAAATAATTGAGGAAGATTTCACCTCCGACCCCATGGTCATGTATTTTTGCAAGGAAGGAGGGATCCTGCCCTTCATGAAATGTTTAACTGGGCATGATGAGCTGATTTCTCACCAATTTGTCAAAAGCTGGTGCGAAAGAAGAGTGACTATTAATGACATCACCTTTGAAATCAATGAAGAGGTGATTGGTAAGGCCACAGGCATGGAAACCATGGGAAGAAAGTGGAAGAAAACCACTAAAACCCAAGCCAAAATAGAGTTCGATCAGTTCTTTGAAAATGACGACAAACCTGTGTCGAAGAATGGGGGCTATAGAATGGCAGATCTTCTAGAATTATGGCTGGAGATGTGTAAGACTGTGATGAAACACTTCACCTTGGAGGGCAGGTTTGGTACTTTCTATAACTATCACCTTCCCTTTCTCAATCATCTTAGACATAAAATGTTAATTTCAATGCCTTTTTACCTTCTGCATTCGCTTGAGAATATGGTTATGGCCGTCAATGAAGCCATCTCTTTGGGAAAAAAACCCATCTTCCTTCACCAAGGGCTTATCTTTAGGATTTACCACTTCCACTATGCTCTTTGCCCGCCATCTACCATGGAAATTACCCAGCTAGCCCAATAGAATCTGTCCACGTCTGTCTCCCTAAACCAAGGCATTCCCTCACCTTCAGACTCCATTGGCAGTTCTACCCCTGCGGTTAGCCCTAATTCCTCTAGTATCTACCTGAACCCTACTCCTTGTATAGGAAAAAAGCATGACCTCACCTTGGAGGACTCTCCTCAGCCTACAAAAAAAGGGAAAAAAATCTACATTAACCTGGATTGTCCCCTTAATGTTGACCCTCTGCCCACCAGTACCCGTCAGTCTTCTCATCTTGCCAAAGAAAAAGGGAAATGGGAAATGAAGGAGATATTTGACAAAGAGGATGTTTCGGTTGAGTCCCCTAGCAAGGAGGACAATCAGACTAATTTTGACAGGGAGGAGGGAAAAGTTGAAAAATAGGACATGAAAGATGATGTGGGTAAAGACATTTCTATCCCTGATAATAGGACTGAGGACCCTAAATCTGCTGCGGGCTCTGGATTGGTGGGAAAAATTAAATTCTAGATGGTTAATCTAGAGAACTCGATGGCCAAATTGAACGGGGACTTGGCTAACACCAACAAGAGGCTGGCGGGTGTTAGTAAATTCTCTCTGAAAGTAATGCACGCCTCCTCCACTACCCTATACCTACTGAATGAACAAGCCTCGGTTGGGAAGGAATTGGTAGATGGAAACAGAGAACTCTTCAAGTTCCTTAATGAAGAGTGGGCGGACCTGCTGCTGTTGAAGTGCTTATGAGACGGGAAGGGATCCAACTGAAGATGAAGTATAGGATGGGGGACCACCACACTGTGGACCCCAAGCCCTATTTTTGGACTAGTGGTTTTTGTTTTAAGTTTAAGACTTTCTGTTTTAAGTTTAAGACTTTTTTAAATAGCCCTGGGTGGCTTCATATTTCTTTTTTGATGCACAAATATGATACTGTTAATTTCTGGGACACTTACCGTTGCTGGTTCAACTTTTTTGCTGTCATTTTTGATAGAGGTAGATAGTTTACCTGCTTTTACTTCTGCTGATGGTGATGATTTAATATGCTGTTAAGTCTTTCCTGTTAGCTATTTTGTAGCTCGGGTCAACACCCTCTTGCTGCTGCTAATATAAAAAACAATTGTAGTTCTCTCTCTAATATTGTCCTTGAAATATACGCAACCAGTTCTTGGCACTTGGGCCAAAATGCACAATCAAGCTATCCAAATAGAATATGTATTAAAGAGGTTAAACGAATTCGATGATTATAGATGGAATAAGTTTGATCTCCATCTTATACCTTGTAAGATCAAAGGGATTTGTTACATTCCCATGATTGCATCTCTTCATAATATGAGAAAAAAAAACAATTCTTCATACCATATCATTTTTTCTAAACTAATGATATTGATTGTATAATTGCTACCTTCACGACTAATCTTTGTTTGGTAATACTTGTCTAATCATCATTATTAGTTATGCTTATGATCAATCTTAATTATTGTCATCAATTATAATCTTAGATTAGTATATTATCGTTATATGTTAGTCTTCAATCATTCGGATTGTGCATCGATTATATGTCGTTTTTCGACAGTGTTTTATTGATTACTTTTATCTTCACATATGATCAATCTTGTATTATGCAGTGATGACAACCCAAAGCAATTAGTTGCTTATCATGTTTCTCTTCATCATATGTATGTGATTGATTGGCCTATCAATGTGTCTTACTAATTTTTAGTGTAGCAAAGCAATCATATTCTTTGTAGCATCTTCCTTTATTGGATATTGATGAGGATTGATTGATCTGCCTTTCAACTATGAAGAATCATCAATATGGTTATGCTAACTATCATTACCAATTCTAATTGATCTATAATTATCATGTTGACCAATGTATAGTAATTATCAATCACTTGTATCTTCTGCATATAAGATTGATCATTGTTTGTTGATCGATAACTTGCTGATCTAATTCTACTTTCAAATTGATGTTCTTCTTGGATATGCTATCTCTTTGGTATACTTCATTAATCATATACTACTAATATTCTCCTTTATTTTTTGTTCAATGTTTACCATTGATATATTATTATTTAATGATACTCTTTATTCTTAGGAGGGTAGAGATATCAAAGAGAACTTGCATTCAACATGTTACTATTTTTTTATCATCTTATCATCACTGATGATTATTGTCACGATGGTGTCGATATTTACATTCCTCAAGTGTGATAAATGCATGTTGATCTACATTAAACACCATACTTCTTCCTTATTTCCCTAATGTTGTGATCTTAGATCCTAATTCATCCTCATATTCATGTTAACTAGAAAAATCATCTTATTTATAAGACTTCATGATTTTCCCTGATATACTTTATTACTCAAACTATTTTCTTGCTATGTAAAACTAACTTACTAACTATCTTCTAACTTATAGGTGTGCTCAAGGTGTGCTACCCCTTGATGACATAAGTATTTTACTATTATCATGTTCTAGGTTAAGAATAGAAACATCACAAAAGGCTCCAGCTTGTCATGCTTAAATAAGAAAGGTCATAGGATTAAAGATACGAAAGTTGCATAATTCTTTAGTTGGAGAATATGTATTTTGAAAAAAACCTAGATTGGTTGAATGAAAATGATAAAGAAAATGAGTCAAAATGATATAATCAGAAACATTAAACACATATTATTATTGAGGACTATTGTAATTTTATGTATCTAACTAAAAATACACTTGACTGAAATATCAAACACGACTCTAATATATAACTCCCAATACAAAGGACTGTTAAATTAAAAATGTAATACCTTTATTGAAAATCATCTGCTATGTAAAGCAAAAAATATGTCCTACAAATTTGTAGTACAATATATATTCTAATCAAGATCTAGACCCTTCAATGTGATAGTGGGCATGGTAGCATTTTTCCAAGCATTAAGAAAGTTTGTAATAAGTGTTCACTGAAATTTATCAAATACTATAGTATGAAGGGAAGTGAGTGCACAAAGGTAACATCAGAACTTGGAGAGTGAGAGAGTAGGAGATTTTTTATTGGGAATAGTGGCATTAAATATTAATATTGGACCTAGGATACACAAAGTTTACATTACAACCTATAAAATTGGGTACTAACATACTAAGATTTAAATAGACTCATAGGGTTAGAAATACAATAATATTAGTTCTTTTTTCAGAAAAAGGCACTATTGTTGTAGACGATTCTTTTTTTGGAGCTATTAGTCCATGTAGATTTCATGTATTGAATATAAGGATTGTCTTGATATATAAATTTTATGTAGAATTAGATTGAAGATTTAACCATCATGCACGACAAGATGGTCTATATTGGAGAAGTTTATAGGGTTTTGTATCATCAAAGAAAAAAGAGAGGAATATAAATTTTCTGAAGTAGAGAGGAGACGAGAGTGTTCATAGTTAGTCATAAAGATCTCTAACTATTAAGAGTAGGTTTAGTGACCAATAACATGGGAAGGCACGATGAGAAAAGAAAAGAAAAGATAAGACAGTGAAAGAGATTTTAGGTGAAATTTGAATTATATAAGTGGAGGGATTTACGAGAAGTCATGGATGGTAGCAATAGGGTTGGTCTTCCAGCAAGGTAACTCATTAACATGGAAATGTATGTGTTTAATGTTAGCTCACACAAAAACATACATTACATATTACATCAACAAGATTGTTTTGGAAAACTATGTTGCACTTCTCAAGAAGCATGAATCTTGTCACAATAGTATTACATATTACATCAACAAGATTGTTTTGGAAAATTATGTTGCACTTCTCAAGAAGTATGAATCTTATCACAATAGTATTACATATTACATCAACAAGATTGTTTTGGAAAATTATGTTGCACTTCTCAAGAAGCATGAATCTTATCACAATAGTAGTGGAGAAGAAAATGGGAGAAAAATTCAAGAAAAACATGTGCAAAGTGAATTGTATGTGCAATATTGTACAAAATCAGAGTTGACAATTTGGATGTGTGCAATATTTTGACTCGTATATCTTGACATCCATATTATATATTTACATTTATTTTTGGATGTTTCTATTTGATTATGAATACAGTAATGTAGGTATGAAAACATACTATGTTTTCAACCTACTCGAGGTAGGTGGTCTAACCCTATGATGTGCTATTTTTGTTCATTTGTTAGTAGACAAGAGGAATTTTTTGATTCAAAAATTGAGGTCAGTATGTAAAGAAACTCAAACTTTGTGCACCCCATCACATTTATAATTTTTCACTTTGTATTGACTTTAGGGATAATATGTTTGGTTGTCTAATATATGTGTGCTTTAACATAGTAGTAGGACATGTGATATTCAACGTGCACAATTCATGGTCAATTTTCTATAGGATTTCATTATTATATATACTTATCCTTTCCCTCTCAAATACTAATTCAACATTGTACCTGCAGATGTAAATATTGCCCCTGTCATGTGATGTTGGTGGCAACCATGGAATGTTGGCATTTGTTCTCTGGTGATATGAATAATGTTTTTGTGGACTTTGTGACCTTTCCTTCCATGTTTAAGAACACCATGTATTCAAACCTGGAAAATTTATTCTACTATTCATCTGATGTGTCATTTCTCCTCATTCGACAATGCTTCAAGTTAACATTGTTGATATTTTGATTAAAAGTTGTTTGTGCAGTTCATATCACACATTTATCTCTATTTATGTTGTTGTAGGGTTGTAAATATCCCTCCAAATTTCTGGACTACTTGTAGTTTGTAGAACACAGTATGCCACACAACTTGAATGATGTGTAAATATGGTTTGAAAAATGTAACGCATTGTTTTTCTTTGCCTATTCTAACTTGACAAATTTTGAATAGATGCAAAACAAACTACTCATTATGGGTGGTTGGTGGCAGCGATGAAATTGTCAATATATTGGTTTTGGAGGTGTCCACTTGTGTTTTCAAATAATGTGTTAGAATGTGCACATAAAATGGATTCCTACTCCTAGTCTTTGTACTATTTCACTCCTATCTACAAGGTATTACACTTAATTTTCTCATTGTCAAAGAAGTGTAGGAGATAGACATGATCATCAAAAATACATCATATATTCAAACCCACATGCATTAACTTAATGGTTCGTACAATGTAATCCTTTTTGGGCATGTAAAATATATTGAAATCATCGACACAGTGTGACAACATACTTCATTAGGTAAACGACATTTCTACACCCATTAAAATAATATTGCTTTGATTATTAATTTCATACAATTATTTTCTTCCTTCAATTTAACATGTATAGTTCAATTCAAATTCAAATTTGAATTCAGCTCAGGGCGGGGAACATGCTGATGGCGGGATTAGGAAATGGTGCAAGCAAGTTGTAGAAGGGTGGAGGAACATCAGGCGAGGGCTCCATAAAGGATTTAGAAGAGGAAAAGGAGCCAAATGACGTTCTTTCTTGAGGTGGTGGGCCTGAAAATTGTTTGTCTGATAGTAAGTCAAACTCTTCCATTTCTGCTGGAAATTTTCCTCCAGGTCATCGGTTAAAGGAAGCCGGTCTTCTCTTTTTGGGGTGAAACCTTCGGGGAAGTCATCCTTTCCAAGCATCAACAATATAGCCAAGTCTTAGAAGGGGGTCTTTGGCATCTTACTTCTGGACCCATTAGTGGATCATACTATTACATCAATGGCTTTAACCTTGGTGGGAAAATTTACTGGGTCAAGACCCAACATTGATGTGGTAAGAACCTATGCAATCAGGAAATGGTGCCTTAAAGGTCAAGTTGATATAGCAGTTATGCCTAAGGGATTTTTCTCCTTTGTTTTCTTTAATATGGAAGATTTGTCTAGAGTTCTTTGTGGAGGCCCATAGATGTTTGGCAAGTCATCCTTGGCTCTGCAAAAGTGGGTGTGGCAAGAGCATTTGGCAAGCTATTGTCTATAGATCCCATGATGGCAGTGAAATCAAGGTTGGTTTATGCAATAATTTGTGTTAATATCCACCAAAATGTGGACATCCCTAAGGTGATTTCTATTATGTCTAAGCTGGGGAAATATGTCCAGCTATTGGAATGTGAGTCTATCTCATTTTCCTTCTTAACATGCAAAAAAGCAAGACACTGGGCAAGACAATGCCCACTGAAACAACAAAATGAAAAGGGGAAATGAAAGATTCAAGAAAAGAATGGAGGGAAAAAATCAGCAAGATGAAACCCTTCCAGAAGGAAAATAAAGATGACGAAGGAAGGAATGATGAGGCAGAGGGGATTTTCTTGGAGGTTGACAACTCTAAAGACAAGGAAAACTCATTGGAAATGACCAAAATTATTGGTAATGTTTCTATCAATAGGAGACAAGATAGTCTGGGCTCTCAAGAATTGGAAGTGGAGTCTCTGGTGTCTAGGGTTGAGGAATCCCTCAAGGAGATGATAGGAAATGAAACCAACCAGCAGGGGTCAAACAAAGAGGAGGGTAACTTGAATAGAGAAACAATCAATGATAGGGGAGATGATGACCCTCTATCACCATTAGTTGACTTATGGAAAGAAGAAAGATTGGAAAACTCTATATTTATAGAGGAAACTCAAGAAGACATATGGACAGAGATTAATGGAAAGAAGAATCAAAGAAACTCCACAAAAAAGGCAATGCGATTAATCAGGGACCTAACTTACCTGGATCCACCAAGAAAAATGATGGTCAAGCCCATGGAGGAGTTCAAATAAGACAAAAACTGAAGGTATATGTGGGTTCTCCCAAAGGGGAACTAAGAGGTAGAAGAGCGGCAAAAAATGTTCGAGAATAGGAAGCAAAGAAGAATATTGCGGATGGTTTCCAGCTAACTATCCCTGAGGTTTATTCCCCATATCGTAAATGAAGATTATATCCTAGAATATCAGAGGATTGAATAGTCCTCACAAACATGATTTCCTAAGAAATATTGTTAGAGACTGTAAGCTGGACACTTCATTGATTCAAGAAACTAAAATGTTCAGAGAAAAAGATGAAAAAATGCAACCCATCAAGATGGGGGTAGTATAGGTTGTGTTTCAGATGATGCTTTTGGAGGGGTTGTTATCTTCTAGAATAAATAGACTATCAGTTGCTCTCTCACTAGTAAATTTCACCCCAAATTTTGATGGGCATTCATTTATTTTTTGATACCATATCATCAAATAGACGACCAATATGGGTGTCAAACTTTTTTTGTCTCATTTTTGATGCCATAAATATTCGTCATATATTTGACCAATCATTCATCAAAAAAAGGTAGGTGCATGGTCCACAATGATCATGGATCAAATTACCAACACTTTTGTCGCTTGTATAGCTTTGTCATCGAAAATGGTTGTTAAACGTTCATCAAAATAGTTTCCAGGTTCGTTGAAAAAGTGATAAACATGCACACTAAATATAACAAAGCTCAAGAGACCATAATATTTTGTCTCCATCTTTGGTCCATATTACTGACAAAATAGTTTACATTTCATTAGCTCATCAAATGTGGGGATTTGAAAGAATTTAATAGAATATTTTCATGATAACGTATATTATTTAAGTTGACGTTACACGAATTTATCTACTCCACACACTTGTCTACTAAGAGGATAGCGATAATGAAGCATCTCCTCCCATGGCCTGCATTACTCAGGCCATGGGCATGGATGCTTATTTATCTTTGTCTTTGTAATTGACAAGTGTGGGAAATAGATAAATTCTTGTAGCATCAAACTAAATAATGTGTGTTTTACATGAAAATATTATCTATTAAATTCTTTCATAGCACCACATTTGATGAGCTAACAAAAGGTAAAATGTTTCCTCAATCGTATGGACCAAAGATGGAGACCAACTATTATGGTCTCTTGAGCTCTACTATCTTTAGTCCTAGCTACTAGGTAAATCTTGGAAGACTTATACCTGTCAATCAACGAGAATAATCACCGCCTCCTCTCTCTCAATTTATTCCTCTCCCTCTCTGTTGTATTCAACTTAGCCATCGTTATGTATTGTTTTTGGATCCTACAGTGTCAACTTCAAACTAGAGGAGTAAAGGTTGTGTTTCATTGTCTAGGTATACCACTCAAATATGTTGTGTCTCCAAAGAATTGTGACCATGATGCCTACATTTATGTTTTTCAACTGTTGTGAGATTAAAAGTCTTCTAAGGAACATGTCGTGTCTATGTGGAACTGCGTAGGATCATCACCAAAGGGGGTTCCAGATTAGAAAACTCTCTTTCACTTAATAATTATGAACCCATCAATGGTATACTAATTGTTTAGGATTGTAAGTTTCCATTGGTGGCTTTAGATTACCAAGAAAAAGGTGTTTTCTGGTATAAAGGCTTAGCAGCCTCCAGGGCCTTTTGCTTGAATGCATTATACCCCTGACGTACTTCATGGAAACATTTTGCATCAGGATTACAGGGAAATATAAACCAAGATTCATATAGAGAAAGGTGTTTCTTCTGGAATATGGTTGATGGTGATTGATGAAGAAGATTTAAAAATGATTATTGATCCAATTCAGATTGGTGCAACATTTTTAAATCTTCTTCATAATCATCATTAAATGAACATTTTCAAATCTTCTTCATCATTCATCATCTCAGTATTCTACAATCATCTTTTGTCAAATTATTATCCTTGAAAAGAGGATAGTATCAAGAAAATATCATGAGAGAGAGCTTTGAAAACAAGAATAGTGGTAAAGTGTAACATATTTTTAACTCCTTGGTAGGAAAATCCTTCAACTTGGCTATTGTGATTAAAATTCTTCTAAGGAATGCACAAGATAGCACTAAGGATGTTAAGCCAAAAATTTTCATGCCCTTTGGATATCATAGACGAGTACAATTCATAGCAACAAGTTTAAAGGGTGATATTTTGCTATGGTTTTCTCTTGCAAGTGTTTCTAAGTAAAATTGTGTGTGCATCTTGTGTTCCATTTTTTAGATCTCAATTGTGTAGATGCTTTGTTTATTGCTTATACTTTCTAAAGTTTTAAAGTGAAAAGATTGGTCTTATATTGATTCACCCTCCAGTATAAGAATGTGTCTCTTTTCTCCAAGGTAGCTGAAGGAAATAAATCATGTCCCTATGTTTAGATATGTGGCATCATCACTAAGTTCAACTTGTATACTTGCCTAATATACTAGAAGTTTTTTGAAAGCCTACTTGTTGAGGTTCATGTGTCATGATTATCTATTGTCCATATGCCATTGCACACTATAAATGAGGTTACAGGATAGACACAACACCATGAGGAAGGCTATGTTCAGCTTGGATAAAAGCTCATATATTGCTTAAAGATTTTGTTCTATTTGCACAGTAGTTATGTCACTGCTTGTCCATCCATTTCTTCTCAAGGCTTGAGTAGTATAGTGGCCATTATTCTAGCATTAGTAACAATAACTCAAGTCTTTATTTTCCTATTGAAAATAACTATAATCCTCCTATCCCCATAGACACTTATAAATTCCTCCATTATTAGCACCCTTATTTGATTTCTTGATGATAGCTATGTTTTTTACTCTCTTCCACTCTAGTTGAAAGTCTCAAGTTTGATCTCACCTTGGATAAAATAATTCCAAAATTCTTCAAAAGTGTAAAGCTTCTCCTGGGTGCACACAACCTTGACAATCATATCCCAAGGTGGAGAGAACCTATTTATAGCTATAAATCACTAAATCATAATCTACCAGCTTCATCAGCAATGAGTTGATATTTAAGCTTATTGATCTTCATAAGGCTAGTCATTGTGTTTGAATTGATCTTCATAAGGCTTGTCACTGTGAATTTTTTTTTTTTAGTAGTGTCTTGTGTGAAATGTTCACACTCGAGTATATAATGATTAGGGCATAGTACATTTCTATTACTGTCTTCTCCTTTGTGATGTGAGGGATCAAATGACTCTTCATTGAATCTAGGATGAGCTTTACCATTGCTGACATTTTGTTATGTTTGGCCAACTGAACCTGCAAACACAATCCTAACATATGTAGTCTACATTTTTTTTGGTTTGAATGGAAAATAACCCTCTAAATGATTTTACAGTTTGAGACTAAGACTAGTCATCCTTTAGCATTTGGAACACAATAAAACATAGATATTAGCTTAAAATAACTCATATCAATAGCCTATAACAGGTGTGAATCAACACTCCAATCAATGGAGTACTTAGGGAATTCCACTCTATAACCTCTCACAAGTATCGATTGTTTTAATTACTAAGAAATGGTATTGCACCCACATAAATCCTTCAACAAATTTGACTCACAGTTAGTAGCATTTGTCATACATGGATTAGAAGATTTCATGTTACACAATCTGATACCATGTTAATTCATCCTCTTTGAGAGCATGATGG
This sequence comes from Thuja plicata, assembly GCA_018584345.1. Classification (NCBI taxonomy): domain Eukaryota; kingdom Viridiplantae; phylum Streptophyta; class Pinopsida; order Cupressales; family Cupressaceae; genus Thuja; species Thuja plicata. Next base: position 2,240,956 of record MU227687.1, on the reverse strand, counting down.
CTTTCAATGAACGGATTTTGCTACCAACCAATTCACACTACAGAATCCCTCAGAGAATCATATAAGAATTCTTTCTTGAATGGATCAATTGTTCTTTTTGATGGCTCGATGATTAATATAAACCAATTCAATTGGTGGAAGAATATATTGTTGGTCTTTTTGCTTGATTCTCATTTGATGTTTCATGGATGATTGAATGATTTACTTTGATTTGATGATTTTCTATATTAGTGAATGATGATTGAATTATTGTGTAATTCATAGAGTGATGAGGGATGATTGAGTGAGTGTTTATTTGATCTTTTGGTGGGTGATGATAGATAAGTGATTCTTGAATTTTTGGAATGATTTATCCTCTATACTTAATTGGTAAGGGTCACCACCTTTCATAAGAATTGAGTCGTCAGTTTTCATTGTTGCCTTTGAAAATAATATATTATTCCCCCAAATTTATCTCCCTTAGATGTCCTCGTCAAATGAAACCTTCTCCACCGTATATCTTCCAATCTGAGGGAAATTCAAACCTTTTCATCATGTCTGACCCTTGCAATGATCACAACCTTTTATAATTACCACCCTTTGAAAGGGTCACACCCCTTCATCATTTTGGCCCTTTGGGAGAGTCCCAACCTTTTATAATTACCATATTTTGAGAGAGTCACAACTCTTTGTCATTTCTTCCCTTTGTAAGAGTCGCAACCTTTCATAATTATGACCTTTTGAAAGATTCACAACCCTTCATCATTGCTGCCCTTTGAAAGAGTCACTTTATCTTCTTCCCACTTATTTCCTCTTCTATTAACCCTTCCTTAATTTCAATGATCCATTCTTTCTTCCTTCCTCCTTCCCTCAATAACTAGGTCCTATGTTATAACCCTTATGATAAAGATAGGTTCACAACCATTTCTAAGAATATCTCTCTTCATAAACAAGCGTCATTTCTCACTTAACTGTTTTTTCTACCTTAATTCCCAATCTAATTTTATGTTATTCCTCTAAATATTAATGGCTACTTTATTTTTGAATCCAACTACATATGTCAAATACATGGTGTATTAACCACTAATTGGGTTATTGAAGGAGTTTTGGAGTGAGATTGGCAAAGCCCTAGGATTTAAGGGTTTGTGGAGGCCTAATTGGGGCTTTGGTAATTGCAGAGGTCATAGGACCAAATAAAATTGATAATCCTCTAATTGGATATATTTTATGACACTATCCAAAGTTATAGACTTGGGGGACGTGTTTAGAGACAAGTCTCTTTGTAAAAGTCACTATTTTGGGGATAAAAATTAGGTACAAGGTTAGGACAACAGGGTACTTTCCAAAACAACCCATGTGTGTGTGTGTGTGTGGCTTAGAATTGTTCCCTAGGTCCTCCAAAGTTTCTTACATTAATTATAAGGACATTTGGGCAATTAAATGTTGATAAGATGTGTTATTGCTTTGAGAATGGAGTAAAATGCTTGCATTTTTATTTGTTATTGTCTCCATGTCATTATTGTATTGTATCATTGACATTTAAGGTAGAGGAAATTAGTTTAGTCTTGATTTTTCCTAGACTGTGCAAGCAATCAACATTTTGTTATTTTGAAGTCTTCATGGATTCTTAGACTCTCCCACCTTCTGTGGTTAATGTGTCTGGTGGGAGGAGTCTAATGTTATATAGTATGTAATTTTATAGAGTTTAATGGAGGGACATGTAAGGATGTGGTGGAAGAGAAAACAAATGGAGGCAAGTTTATGATTGAGGGTGTAGGGAACAACACCAATCATTAATATGGTCATATACTCTAAAGGAAGGGTATATTTTATGATGGATCTTGGTTATTAGGATCCAGGATCTCTTGGGAGGATTTTGAAGTGTGTGGAAGACTCCTTGTGACAAAGCCCTATCCTTTTAGTGATTTTTTTAATTTAAATTCTTTAACATTTCTTTATTACTATTCACAATCCTAATGGCCTAAGATTTACCTACAAAACATACGTCATTGATCACTCAACATAGGAATATGAGTGTGTAGCTTGATTGAATGATGGTTATAATTTTAAAATTATGGCCTCAATACATGAAATTCAAACTTTGAAATGGAATAGGTAGGCTAAAAAATGAAATCTAGTTTAAATATTCAATCATGCCATATGGTACAGTACCAAGTTGGGGAATTTTATGAATATCGATGCAGAGACTAGTTGCAGCAGCAAGGAAGAAGAGAAAACTGGAAGAAGAAGAGGGTACTAGGAAGGGTACCCTTAGAGAGTAAGTTTCACCTATGATGTGGGGTGTAAGGACTTGTGATGAAGTCTTGGTGGATGTTGGAGGAGACAACATAGAGGAAGGCCTACAAGGTCTTGAAGATGAGGTAGATTTGTGGGATAAGTTTGGTGCAGGGGTACCTATCCAAACACATAAGGACACCATGGGATATCATGGAATTAATGGATCTAAAAAGTCCCTAAAGGTTAATTGAGATCTCTTGAATCCTATTATGGTAATTTGTAATAAAAAATATGGTTTAAATGTCAAATGACCTAGAAGTCCTTGTAAGGACTTTAGACCAAAACGTTATAACTTGGGTCAATAGTACTCCAAAGGTTCAATTAGGGTCTAGATTTTCTTGAGAAATTTAAATATGTCCTAGATATTGACTCCTCAAAGTTTTAATAAGTTCTATGTAATAAAACACCAAATAACACAAGTTAACAATTCAGATTTTGGAATGTTAACGAGTAGTTATGTTTTGGTGGGAAATGGAAATTAGGACATTTAAACAAGTCTAACTCCTTCCCAACCACTTGGAATCGGTTGAGGAAGTTGAGAAATGACTTATAAACATTCTTAGATGTTGGGAAGATAGAGATGTATGGACTGGTGATGAGATTGTACGGACTGTACACAACAATTGAATAAAATTCATGATTTCTTGCATATTTTGAGTCTTCATTGCATTGGTTTCTATTATTTGATCATTCAAATGTGTTGAGGGATATTTTTAACATTGTTTTGATCCATCATTTAAGGATTCCAATCTATAATATAAAATATATTTGTAAAGGGGTTATAATAGTCAGTTTTCCATTGTTTTTTATTAAGCAAAATGATGTAACCATCCACATACTATTGTAACTGTGGCTTGGGGATGGATTGTTGACATGTACAATATGTATTTGTACCTAAAATTGTAGGAGAGAGTTGATAAGTGTAGTTGATCAGTCAATTGATCAACTTGTTGTGTTTGGAGGCATGAAATGGCCTTGAAAGGTGTGGCTATGGAGTAGCAGTAGGAGATCCCTCCATTGGAGGACCCCATTTTCTTCTTGAATTTGTTTTAGGACACCAAGTTTATGGTGTAACAAATATCTAATTACACCCAAGATGGTCTTAATTCAACATTTTCACATCAAATAAGTACTCAAACTAATAAAATACAGTCCTAGAAAACTATGATAGATTTGTTGCAAGAAAAGTTGCTTGACAACTTTTCTTGATACTTGATAATTTTGCAAGGTTTTAAAATATTTGAAATAATGAGCTTAAAATAAACTAGAAACCCATAAAATGACCAAAACCTGTTAAATATGGTCCATTACACCTTATTACATGATAAAATTGACTCAAGACACTAAACTTCATCTTTTGACATACTAAACTCATTTCACTTTGTTTTACTTTAACCAGAAGAAGCTTTGGTTGAGTGGAATCCTCCATCCTTGGGTTCAACTACAATGAAAATTGAGTGCATTGATTAAACCAATAATGTCAATATCAATGTGCGAGGGATTGTTGAAATATTTGTTGGTGTGGTTCCTATCTTAGAAAAATAAAATATGATGAAAAACTATCAATTACCTACTAACAATATGTTTTCCCACTTAGAAATTCAATTCAGGTTCTTTTAAATCTCATCTAAAGTGGAAGGCATTCTTGGCCAAACTTATAGACTAAATTTAACAATCCTGTGAAGAGGGGTGTTGCAATTCTTATCATGGGAGGTGAAGACAAATACACTATGTCTTTCTTGTTATCTATTGATTGCAGATATTGTAAATATTCCCTAACCTCTTCTTTTAAGGGATTTAATGTAAATTGGATGAAGGCATTCAATGTAGAATGTACAAGCAAGAATAAAAATAGGGGCATGGTGTGTCGAAGGTAAAATTTATTAAAATTCTTCAAATTAATACAACATTTGATTTAGATTGTAAAGTATTTTGTAGATGTTAGACCAATGAAGAATAAAGGAGGGTTGACTCTTCAAGCCAATGTAGAAGCATATAGAAAAGTGTAAGTGTTTACATGTTTGTTGAATTTTTAATAAAAAAAATTAGATTGCAGTACACAGATTGTGTCTTCACCCAAAGATTTGTCTCAATATAAATTTGATCCATTTGTTAAAACCTTTGATCCAATTGGGTTATGTATTTTGATACATTAGGAAAATAAGTATCCAAAATCTAAGGGGAAGATTTTGTTAATGTTTCAAATTAGACATTCTCATCTTAACAAGTTAGTTAATAAATCTGACTGCAACATGAAGTAATAAAATATCTTTTTGTATTAAATTAAAATAAGATTTCAAAGAATAATAGTCTTAAATATCCCCTTATATTCTTGTATATTATGATGATGTATTTTGGAATATGATTTGAAATGTTGATGTTAAAAAAATACACAGTCAAATTCAAAAGTAACTAAGAGATAATCTAATAGATTGTGGAAATCTGATAAAATTGAAGAAAAGAAATTATACAAAATGGTTGAAAGAAAATTACATTGCACTAGATAATACAGAGATAAAAAAAGTAACAATTACAATAGGACAAAAACTGACATTACATAGAAGAAACAAGATGAACCATGTTGCATAGATCTACATAGCAATTTTTATGAAAAGAATGGAAAATAATAGTAGGGACAACAAATACAAGACCAGATCAATGTGAAATTCACTTGTTTTGAAAAGGCCGTGAAAACAAGGTCCAATATAATGAAGCTCAGAACATGAGACTACAAGTGATAGGGCTCCCATTAAAAGTGACAGTTAAGACAATAAAAGAGAAATAAAGGACACCATGTATGATGTCTGAGATTTAAGAAGGTATATATTAAGAATACGATTTCTAAATCCATGACTATCATAGTAAAGGTAAAGATAGTGAAATTTTGTTGATGACACTAAGATATTCAAAAGATATCCAATAAGCCATGGATCAAAATGGTATTCTAAATATATAAAAGGCAGTGAACACATCCAATCAATCAAGACCTTAATGTTGTCATTATTAATAGAAAGAAATACATAATATAGCCTTTGGAACTAGTGATTAATATTGCAATTGTAGCATTATAGTGATGAAGAAAAGGTGTTTGTGTTATAAAAAAAAATCAATGGAGATCCAAAATGCAAAAGAAAGGTTAATTTAGTGAAAATCAAAATGGATTTTATTGCAAATGATAGCGGTATGCTTGAAGAACATAGATAATTTATAGAAATTGGGCATGTTTGATAGTCATATAGCCTTGAAGCTCACAACATGATGTCAAGATAGTGGTTCAAAGTGAGCTTATCTGAATGTTTCAATATCAATGACATAACAATATAATCCACAACCAATATCCTAGATGGACATTGCTTTATACAAAGGTTGTATATAGAAATTCAAAGTATGGCTTTAGATAGTGCAGATTGCATTGATCCAGTGTTGATTATTGATACTATGTCGTTAATATAAAGCTATTGAATTATTTATTCATATGTTGGTCTAATCATAAATTGGAATAAGAAGAGAGATAATATTTGATTAATTTCCTCCAGTTGATAAAGAGAAAAATTAAGTTGTATTCACTGCCCTCTTATGATTCTAATATGTATATTTATATCATATTTCTAGACTTGATTGTATATGGTTCTTTATATCTTAATTCTCCGATTTATTATGTCCAATGTCTAGTGATGCCCCCTTAAATGGTTGTCTTTAATCATCTATATATCCTTATTATTGAAGGGTTGGCTCTTTCCAATGGAACACACCTTACTTTTAATTAGATCAGACTACTTCATAATTATAGACAATATTACTCATTCTTCTAAGTTAATCGAAGGATTCTATGCTCCCCCTTAATAATGTGTCGATTGGTTAACTAGTATCTTAATGTTGATTAATATCAATTTGTTGTCTTACCAATAGTTCACATTAAATTATTGGGATCGTTCCTTCCCTTAATGTAAGTAGTTGAAGGTAGAAGATGCCTATGTTTCATGAATTTTCCATTCAATAGTTGATCATGATCAATCCCAACTTCATTCTTTCTTTTCCAAAACTTGAACACCATAGATTGTCTAATGCTTCAACTTGATGATCGAAGTGTAACACCACTCCCTACTACCTCAAGACCTAGGCTTACCTAAGACTTATACTTCTGAGATGTTGCCAATCTAATCCTAAACTAGAACTTATTGGAAACAAAATTGAAAAGAGGGGGGGGCATTTGCAATGGGGTGATGGTGTGAAAAGGTCACAACACCACCATAAGATGATCTTTGTCATTTATACAGTCCAAAACTTATGACTAGAAAATAAGACGGCCTTATTAGTGCATCTGGTACTTGCAAAGAAGGGCATGGCTTGCATGGGAGTCAACGCTACAAAAAATATATTGATTAATTTTATTCAGTAACATTAAACCCATAACAATCAAAAAGTGAAACAAATATTGTAAGCAAATTTGGAAATTTCTCAAACAATGAATAACTTGCACCAGAAAGTAAAAAATTCAAATCATGAAAACAATTCCTTCATGAAGCACACTATCAATACCAATAAGGGACTTGTTAGAAACTAATCTTTCCTTGGTGAACTATGTAATTAAAGGATAAACCAAGGTATCCTAAATTGTAATTGTCCTCTAGTCCAAGTAGGAGGACATGTCACATTTTTGTAATTCCTTTAATTAGGAAATTAGATATTCCTCCTTAAGAGGGTTCTCACATTTGGCACACACTCAATGTGAATGTGGAAATTATAGGATATGGGAGTTACATGAAAAATCCTCCACTCATCTCTATTTAAGAGATGCCTCTACACACACTTGTTCAATAATGTTCTCTATTTTCTCACTTCTAACATTCTCAAACTTGCTCTCATTATTGTAATGAGCTTATTTCTCTCATTATCTCTTCTTATTTAGGCTTTGTGCCTCATTTATATTATACACAAAGGGGTTTTTTCTTGTTTTTGCCCCCTTCAAAAATCCTTGTGTTCTTGTGTTGGCCTTGGAGCATATGGTGAATTTGGTGTTTCATCTATTGGAGCAATATCTCACTCTTTGTGTATTTGGTAAAAATATTACTCTTTCTCACTCAATTGGATTCTTTCCTAATCTTATTTCCATTTTTTTAATGTTTCTAACATGGTATCAGTGTTGGTTAAATCTTTTTTTTGAGTGTTGCATGCAGGAATAGTTGAAAGGTATCTCAGTTGAGGATAAGAAATCTATTTTTTTGTTGATCTAACTCTTATTTGTAGGGTTTTCTTTATTTTTTTACAAATCTAAGTGTATTCATCTCTATTTAAAGTTTTTTAAAGTACTAACCTCACCCTCTGTCAGGAAACTGCAAGGGTTTTTATTGTTCATGCAGTTTCATTCGTTCATCTTTTTTTTTTCATTTTCAACATCTCTATCAATTCTCTATATATCTGTTTATCTAACTTGTTTATTGCACGATTCACTTAATATCTCATATTCTTCTAGTTTTTTTTGTACTCTTAATCTAATATAGCTTCATTTAATATGGTGTTTAAATATTTCATATTCATATCTATTTTGGTTGTTGTTAAATCTAATATATATATTGATATCTAACTATTGTTTATTATGTTGAAATTGAGAACATAGAAAAAGTTTGGGGCTCTGTTTTAAAAGTCATTATGGAATATTTCACTTTAGAGGGAAGATATACTAGGGATTACAACTATCACTTCGTCCTTGTCAATCATTTTCGACATGAAATCCTTGTATCTTTCCCCTATTTCCTGCTTTGGTCTCTTAATCAAAGCATTTCAGATTTTAGAGTGAAGAATGCCCCAATTATGCATGTTGGTCTTATCAATCTTATAGCTGACTACGCCAGAAGTCACGTCCCTGAACCCATTCCTGCCCAGGTCAAGAAGAGAAAGCTGGTGGGGACTCTGCCCAGCCCCTCAAAATCTAAAAAAGTTTCCCCCTCATCTGGCCCGTCCTCCCCTTTTCCTCCTGTTGTCTTGAAGAATCCTAATCCTCCTGCTGGCACTGATGTTTCGGAAGATACTGCTCAAGACATTCCTTCTCAGATCCTTTCTTCGGAAGCTAAGAATCTTACCTCTCAGGTCCCTGTTCCAATAGATGCCCAGCTTAGGCAGCAGGGTCCTAATCCAGATTTGTCTCATTCTACCCCTGTGGAGAATGTTGTGGAGGACCTTGTTA
>MU227687.1:2204719-2229641 GCA_018584345.1 Thuja plicata | reverse complement strand
CATTACAATCTACCCTATGAAAGGATTTCAAATTACAATAAAGTAAGCACTCTATTAGGAGATAAAGAAAGGTCTGCTAGAACCACTTTGTTAAGAGATTTTCACCTGATACAATGATTAGAATGTCCCAAGTATTGATCCTTCATTATGCACTCTGATGCTGATGACGGATCTCCTCTTTCTAGTACCTTCTAAGATCTCATAATCTGATATAAATTTACTTTGTTGTTTACTATGTTGTTACTTTGCTTGATCTCTGCTTCTTAACAAAATAACCCTCTGTGCATTTCATTTCAAAATGAAGTCACTAGACAATTCGTCTACTCTCTCCTTAGACACACAAAATAGGGTTTAGAAGCAATCTAATATACCTGTTCAAATCTGATAGTGAGATCTAGATCAACGATCAAGATCTAATACCCATACCTTGATTGTATAACAATTAATGTTTACAATATATCATGCATAGGATAAAACAATTAAATGCATAAATAACTCTGTAGAAGAATATTAAATGCATACATAAGTCGGCCCAAAAAAGCTTATACAAGTCAGCCAGATCACTTATCCTCAAAGTTTGTATCATTCCATACATGTATGCAAAAATAGTTCTCCTCGGCACTTGACTTCTCTGAGTCCTACTCAGCTTGGCAATGTAACTCGGCTTGACAATGTAACTAGGCAAACTGAAAACTACTCGACAATGTTGCTCGGCCTTGCATAGTTTTAGCTCAGCCACAGTGATAGCCAACTAAAACTGCCTAATTGAATGACTAAGTGTTGGTCACTAATCATCAACAGAACTTAGAGATTAATAGTTTCAAATAATTAAATACTTATCTATGAGATGTAAAAAGTTTTGGGCTGAAGCAATGACTTGTGTCGCTTATATTCTTAATCAAACTCCTACTAAAGCTTTGCAAATATAACTCCCGAGGAGGCATGGTCTAGTAGGAAACCCAATTTACAACATTTGAGAAATTTTGGATCTATTGCTTATGTTCACACACCCAAACAAAAAAGGCACAAACTAGATTCTAAATCTTCTCCATTTAATTTTTTTGGATATGATGAATCTACTAAAGGTTATAGAGTTTATGATCCTATTAATAACAAGGTGCATATTGCAAGAGATGTTGTTATTGCAGAAAAAGAAGTACATGATTGTTCCAAGGTCAAAGATGATGAATTTAAAGGGATAATTATTGAACTCATGGATGACCAACCTCCTATCCTAAACCCTACTCCTAATGCACCTATCTCTATTCCTACTATTATTAAAAAAGATGATGATGATGGTAAGAATATTTTTACTCCTTCTAGTGATAATTTTTCTCATGATGGTGATAATTTTGTTCACGATGATAATGATATATTTACTCCTCATCGTGATGATGAAAATGATGAATTTACTCCTCATAGTGACATTTCTATTACTTCTAAGAGAAATCCTAAATGGTTTAAAGATTTACTTAATGAAGGTGATGATTATATTACTAGAATGGGTGGTCTTAGACCTAGGAAACTTAACTATTGCAATTATGCCTTGATGTCTTCTCTTATGCATTCTAAATATCCTCAAACTTTTTCTCAAGCTAAAAATCAACCCCATTGGCAAAATGCTATGAAAGAAGAATATGATAGTTTAATTTATAATAACACTTTGGATTTAGTTACTTTACCTCATGGAAAAAATATCATTTCATGTAAATGGTTATACAAAACTAAGTTGAATGCTAATAATGAAATTAGTAAGTTTAAAGCTAGGATAGTAGCAAGAGATTTCTCTCAAATTGAAGGAATAGACTATAATGAGACCTTTTATCATGTTGCCAAAATGACTACCATTAAAGTTTTTCTTTCTTTAGCTACTAAAATGAATTGGCCTATTCACCAAATGGATGTTAAAAGTGCTTTTTTAAATGGTGATTTTCATGAAGAAATATATATGTCTCAACCTCCCAGTTTTATTAAATAAGGTAATGAACATCTTGTATGTAAACAAAAGAAATCTATTTTTGGTTTAAACAATCTCCTAGAGAAAGGTATTCCAAAATCAATGCTTTCTTTATTTCTTAAGGTTTTGCTAGAAGTAAAAATGATCCTAACTTGTATATCAAGCATAGTGAAGATGACATTATTATTATTATCATTCTATATGTTGATGACTTCATTCTTACTTCAAATTCTAACCATTTAATTTTTGATATTAAGTTCCAAACTAACCAAAAATTTCAAATGACTGATTTAGGGCTTCTACATTATTTCTTAGGAATGAAAATTTGGCAAACCCCTAAGGGTATTTTTATTTCACAAAGTAAATATGCTAAAGATCTTCTTGATAGATTTCATATGAATGATGCTAATCATGTTTCAATTCCATGTGAATTAGGAACTAAGTTAATGATAGATATGGATTATCCATTTATATATGCTACTCCTTATAGGCAGCTCATGGGAAGTTTAAATTATCTAACTCTCACTAGACCTGATATATATTTTAGTGTTGGTTTAGTTTAAACATTTATGTCCAAACCTCAACAAACTCACTTCAAAATTGCTAAAAGAATGTTAAGATATATCTAAGGTACTCTTGATGTAGGATTATTTTATGACGCAAATTCTGATTTTACATTAAAAGGTTTTACTAATTCAGATTTAGGTGGAGACCCCAATGATGGGAAATCTACTTTTGGGTATTGTTTTTTTCTTGGTTCAAGTGCTAGATCTTGGAAAAGTAAAAAATATCAATCTATTTCTCTATTTTCTACCGAAGCTAAACACAAAATTTGTACTAATGCCTCTAAAGTGGCTTAGAAGAATATTTGAAGATTTGGGTCTACCTCAACAAGAACCTACACCTTTATATTGTGACAATCAAAGTGCAATAGCCTTGGAAAATAATCCAGACTACCATGGAAATTCAAAGCACATTTATCTTCACCATCACTTCATTAGAGAGAAAATTGAATAAAATAAAGTATCCCTCATCTATTGCAAGGGTGAATATCAAGTTGTAGATATTTTGACAAAGCGTCTTTCTAGAGAGAAATTTGAATTTCATTGCAAAAATTTGGGTTTGATATCCCTTGATGTAAATACCCCAAGTAAAGATTAAAGGGGGGTGTTATAAATTAATCTTTCCTTGGTGAACTATGTAATTAAAAGATAAACTAATGTATCCTAAATTGTATTTGTCCTCTAGTCCAAGTAGGAGGACATGTCACATTTTTGTAATTCCTTTAATAAGGATATTAGATATTCCTCCTTAAGAGGGTTCTCACATTTGGAACACACTCAATGTGAATGTGGCATTCATAGGATATGGGAGTTACATGCAAACTCCTCCACTCATCTCTATTTAAGAGATGCCTCTACACACACTTTTTCAATAATCTTCTCTATTTTCTCACTTCTCCTCACATTCTCAAACTTGCTCGCATTATTATAATCAACTTATTTCTCTCATTCTCTCTTCTTCTTTCGGCTTTATGCCTCATTCATATTATACACAAGGGGTTTTTTTCTTGTTTTTCCCCTTTCAAAAATCCTTGTGTTCTTGTGTTGGTCTTGGAGCATTTTGGTGAATTTGGTGTTTGATCTATTGGAGCAATATCTCACTCTTTGTGTATTTAGTAAAACTCTTACTCTTGCTCACTCACTTGGATTCTTTCCTAAGCTTGTTTCCATTTTTTTAATGTTTCTAATAGGACTATACAGAAAGCTAGGAGGATATTTTATTATTTTCCCAAGCTTCACAAATCCTAAGGGTTTTCATCTTAAGTGAGATAAGAAAATGAATGCACATTTTATTTTTTTAAATGAAATAATTTTAAAAAAATGACATCTTTTTGAAAAATATTCCTCTTATTTATAGCTTATTTTGAAGAAATAAATATTATTTATTTATTTTAGACAAATATGCCTGAAAGTGGATAAAATAATTCATCTTGGGACCAAGCATGTGCTTGAATTGTCTCAAAAATTAGGAAACAATGTTGCATCTACTTATAAATTCCTCCTTAAGTCTAGACCTTTGGACTAATTTTTTGACAATGCTTCATTCTATGTTAATATAATGGTTTTATCTCTATTGTGGAGCTACTCCATAATACCTACATTAATGGTTGTGGGACTTGTGGAAGAAATGAAAATACTAATTTTTTAATATTTCCAACTCCATGGAGGTTATTATCCAAGCTATCAACAACCAAATTCACTCTATAGCATATGAATGTTTGTGGGTCCTTGTTGGATAAAGGGAAAAGTGGTCATTGCTAGTCATTGCATACATGAAACACATAAGAGTATATGACAAAGATTTTATCTTTATAAGGGGCATCAAGATCCCCATAGAAATAGTATAATAATTGAAGTTGATTGTAAAATTATCATCACATGAACTCATAATTATGTCTACAAAAAACTCATCTAGTTACATTAGAAATATGCCTAGTATATCAAAAAATGATCTACTCGATAAATTTAGACTATTCAATATTCAACACCAATGCAAGGTTGGTTAAAAAAATATGATAGTCCCGTACACAACCTATATAACATTTTTTGGATGCAAACTAAATGGTTACACTTTACTGGATATGCCACCTACCAATGACAATACAAAAATATCCCAACCAAGAAATGTACAAAGGTGAGGCTCATACCACAATGAATCCTAGTAGTTAATAATTCTAACCTATATGCAAGGTCTAAACACCAGTTTCTTTCCACCTCCTAATAAATTCTTGGGCAGAAAATAAAGAGCAATGAATTGTTCTTAGATTCTTATCCCTACCAGAAATACCCAAACACTCATCAAAGTAACCTTACAAATAGTACAATCAAATTAACATGGTTGTCATTTCCTAGGACTGGGATGGTTACCCATGACCTCTAGTAAAATTATGAGGTGATCATTGTTGGATGCTATCGTCATTATCATATGACCGGTTTATTCTGATGGAGTAATGTTAGGGTTGGTCCATTTCAAGCATCTACACATGTTAGGGTTCTTCCATTTTAAGTTGGTTGTTGGTCAATCTAAATTTGGTTGTAGGTGACACCATGATTTTTAAAATTGTCTGGAATTAGTATTCTCAATTATTTGAGAAAATTATTCAATTACTTTGAATTGCTCGTTAATAGGTTCACTTTATAATATTTTTCTGATATCATCATTCCTAGTTTGGATGTGACCACACTATTGGAGTGATGGAGCCTAGGGTTTTGATTGATACAAGTAGCAGGGGAAAAGATCATACCATGCGTAATGTGGAAGTCAAATTGATCATCAAATCAAATGGAAACACAAGTAAAAAAATTTAACATTAAATAATCCAAATTAAATCGAACATCAAATCAAATGGAATCACCACTTATAGGTGGCATTGATGAAGGCATTCCACATGCCATCCTTCAGATCTTCTTTGCGGTGTGATATAATGAAATGAAATGAAACCCTTTTTTTAAGTTATTCCTGTGTTGGTCGGAATTATGACCACATGTCATGGTCATCATAATTAGGACCAACACGGGAATGGATTAAAAAAAATCAAAATTTTCCTTCTATAATACTACCAAGAAAAACCATTTTAATGCTCGGTCAGAAATGTTGGTCAAAAATTAGGGTCAAATGTACTAGTGTCTTTTAAAGGTTAAGAATAATATTATTATGGTGAGAGTGACTCATATTAGAGATAATTTCTCTTGGATTCCTATCAACATCTATGCTCCAAATACTAGACTAGGTAGACTGAAATTCTAGCAAAGCTTGAAAAATATTCGCATGAATTATCAGGAAAATAGTTGGATGGTGATGGGAGATTTTAACACTCCTCTCAAAGAGGATGATAAAATGGGAGGTATTCCATCTCAGATGGATAATAGTTCAGAACTTATGGACTACATTAATGATGAATCTTTTCTGGATGTGAAGCTCTAGGGAATCTCTTATACTTGGTCTAATAAGAGAAATAGCAAGGATCTTATTCAAGTGAAACTAGATAGAACCCTCTTGACCTCAGACTAGATTTCAAGGTACTTTTTCTCTCTATCTTCTATGCTCAAAATAGGGTCTGATCATTTCCCCATCTCTTTTTCTGCTAATCCTTTGTGTGGCAAAAGAAAATTTCCTTTTTGATTAAAAAATATGTGTATGGCTCATCCTAATTTAAAAAATAGCATTGCTAAATGGCGGAATTACTCCTTGGATGGGGGAGCTATGTATAAAGCTGCTAAAAAACTGAATACTATCAAAACAAAAGTCAAGAATTGGAATAAAGAGGTTTTTGATGACATCTTCCTTTCCAAAATCCAGATTCAGATTGAAATCAAGGAATCCAAGACCAAATTCAAAAGGAGGGTCTTTCTAAGGAACTCAAAAGTACTGAAAACAATATGCTGGCAGATTATCACAATATAATATCTAAAGAGTAAAAATTCTGTAGACAGAGGTCTAGAGCCCTCTGGCTTAGGGCAGGGGACAGAAACACCATAATTTTCACATGACTACCATGAAGCATAAGGTAGATAACATAATTTCTTATTTTCTATCCAATAGACATAATATGGTGAAAGAGGAAGACATTAGAAAATAAATTCTCAACTACTTTTCTAACCTTCTTGCTAAAGAGGGCAACTTGATCTCTTCTGATCAAGATAAAATTTTATCTTTTATACCCTCCTTGATTGATGTTGAAACTAATATCAGACTTCAAGCCATCCCTTCTAAGAAGGAAATAAAGAGTATTGTCTTTTCCTTTGAGGGAGAGAAGTCTCCCGGTCCTAATGGTTTTCCTATGGTTTTCTTTCAGGAATATTGGGAGATTATGGGGAAAGAGGTGTGTGTAGTGACCAAAGAGTTTTTTGGGACCAAAATCCTTCTTAGGGAACTTAATGCTACTTTTCTAGTGTTGATTCACAAGATTCATGGAGATAATTTTGTTGATGGGTTTAGACCCATAAGTATATGCAACTCATTGTATAAGGTCATCTCTAAATTTTTAACATCAAGAATTATGTTGATCCTCCCTTTGATTATCTCCCCCCAACAGAATGGATTTTTTCCTGGAAGGCAAATCCTGGACTCTATCATGGTTGTTCATGAAAATATTCATTCATTAGAATCTACTAAGAGAAAAAGTTTCCTCATGAAGCTAGACCTCTTGAAATCTTATGATAGGTTGGATTAGAATTATTTCCATAAATTTCTTCAAGCTTTTGGATTTTTTTAGGGAGTCATTAAACTCATCATGAAATTGGTCACCATTGTCTCCTCCTTGATGATTTTCAATGGTGGTTCTTCCAACTTCTTCAGACCCTCCAAGGGCCTAAGACCCATATCCCCTATCCTCTTTTCCATTTTAGCTAAATGTCTAGGAAGATACATTAGAAAGTTTGTGGTAGAAGGATTAATCTGAGGTCTCCAACCTTCATCGGCAAGATCTATTTTCTCCCATGAGAATTTTTTTTATGAAACCCTCACCATTGGGGCTACTACTATTAAAGAATATAGAAACTTGAAGATTTCTTTAATTATGTATACGCCTTCTTCAGGGAAACTTATCAATTGGAACAAGAGTTCTATTTTCTTTATCAACACCCATGAGGAAAGACAAAGAAAGATCTCTAAAATCATGGGATGCAGTATAGGGAATTTGCCTTCCTCTTACCTGGGTTTTTCACTATGCTCTAAACTTCTTGAGAGCTTATGGAGTTCTATCATTGATAGATTCAATAGAAAGTTGACTGGCTAGAAGGGGGCTCTCTTGATCCATGCTAGGAAAGTTCAACTTTTGAAATCAACTCTACAAAACCTCCTAGTTTATGCTTTGAGCCTCTTTAAGATCCCCCATAAATTTTCTATGATGATTTGAAAAAATTAGAAAGATTATTGTGGTCAGGGGTGGAAGAAAAGAAAAGGTTAAGCTTGGTTGCTTGGGATATGGTCTAAAATATAAAAAACTTGGGGGGCTTTGCCTGAGAATCATCAAAAATCTTAATAAAGCTCTTCTTGCTAAGCAAATTTGGAGAATCTATGGAATTAGGAAAGAATGGAATTTGATAATCAGGAACAAATATCTCTTCAACAACTACTCACTAGATGATTTCCTAAATTCTGAAGATAACATGCAAGGCTCTTATATTTGGGATAGCATTTGTTCTGTTAAAGACTTGATTATCAAAGGAATGAGATGGAAGCTAGGAGATGGAAGGAAAATTGATTTTTGGGAAGATAGTTGGATACATAAGGACCCTATATCTAAAAACCAAGGCTAGAATCAAGAAATCCTAATATGCAAAGAAATTATTGGAGAGAAAGTCAAGGATTATTGGAGAGGAGACAGGTGGATAAAACTAGGTGAAATTGATAGTTTGTTTCTTCCCCTTAAAATTGAACTACATTCATGGTTTGTTAATGATAACAATGAGGATAAAATTATATGAGCACCCAAATAGGTTGGGATATACATAGTGGCTTCAAATTTTGATCTCATGACCTTGGATGAGGAGATACCTCTTTTCTCAAAGGTGTGGTACAAATATCTCACCCCTAAAATTAACTTTTTCTTTTGACTTTTATCCTAGAATAAACCTCTAACCCTTAATAATCTGAAAAGGGGTTTCAATTTACCTAATAGATACTTTCTATGTATGGAGGAAGTTGAAGCTTGTGATCATATCATGATGCACTTCTCCTATACATGTATGGTATAGGAGATTATATTTAGAAAATAGAACCTTTTCTGGTTTTTTCCTCTCTTATGGGCAGGATTTTGTCACCCAATGGTGTTTTCCTTCCTCTGACAAGATGGAAAAGGAATTCTGAAATCTCCTTCTCCCTCACTTCTATTGGCGTATCTAGAAGGAAAGAAATAGTAGAGTATTTTAGGAAAAATACTCTAAATATGAAGTGGTTAGTAGTAACATTTGCAGAGGGCTGGAGGAGAACTTTAACATTATAGTTAATAACAATCCAGATTTGACTTCTTCTAAGGAGGTTCTTGAGAACATTAGAAACTGGTAGTTTAGCTTCATCACTTCTAGAGTCCCTCACCCCAAAGAAGAGGCCATGTGGTCCTCCCCTCCCCATGGATAGATCAAAGCTAACTTTGATGGGGTTGCTAAGGGAAATCCAAGAATGGTTGGAGGTGGATGCATTATCAGAGATTGGAGTGGTAATTGTATTGGTGTTGTGGTCTTTCCCATAGGTATTCAATCAAACCACAGAGCTAAAGCTATGGTGGCTCTAAATACCACCGTGTTGGTCAATGAGCTGGAGTGAAAAAATTTGTGGCTAGAGAGAGATTCCCTAAACATCATTAATAACATTAAAGGTCTAATAAAATATTCATGGTTAGTTGAGCATATTATTAAAAAAATAAAAAATATTTCTCTTGGATTGAAAGGTTCCATATTACCCATCACTATCATGAATCTAATAAGGTTGTTGTTGGGCTTGCTAACATGGGGGTTAAGACTGTCATTACCAGCAAGTGGGTGAGAGTGACTAATATTAATGATGATATCAATAAGCTTATTTACTATGACAAGATCAACCAAAAGGAGGGAACCATTTGAAATAATGATTACATTGAATGATATTGAACATATTTTGTGTACTTCTAATATAAAAAGTCAAGTGGAATGTATTACCATTATTGTGTGGCATATCACACACACTTTGTGGGTTCTTAAGATGGCCTTGGAGCTAAATAACATTTATATCAATCTTTACGTGCTTATTTTGAAAAACTTGGAGTTTAACAAGCCTGGGAAGAAGCTGAACTTCAGCATTCTGGCTAATAGCAGAGAAAAGGAAGATGACGCAATGGGAGGTGATCTCAAGAGAGAGGATCCCTTTGAGTGTAAATGGATTTAGGAAAATAAGGTTTGGAAGAAGCTCAAGAAAGGCAGAGTCAAAAAGTACCTCAAGTGGCTTCATGGCTACAACAAAGACATTATGAGGGATTTTGCCTCTGGTTGGGAGAATGGTGTGGTACGTTTGGCGGGTAAGTCTTTCCTTCTCACTCCAAATATTTTTGCTGAGATCACATACCTTCTATTAGAGGGCATTAACTTTTTCAAAGACAAGAATGTCATAAATAAGGCCTATAAGGATTTCCTTAAAACAATAGAAGAGAAGGTTATGTTAATTAAAGGGAAAGTTGATAATGTTAATAGAAGTAATATCAAGCTCATTTGGGCTCAAGTCTTAAGGGTTATAATAGAATATTTTATATTAGATAGAAGTTTTTCGAAGGTCTACAATTACCATTTCATTCTTGTAAACCATTTCCACTACAAAAATAGGGTTTCCTTCACCTACTTTTTGTTGAAATCCCTTAACCAGAGCATTATGGATAATAGATTCAATTCCAACTCTCCTGTACTTCACTAAGGTTTGTGATGGAAGTGCCCCAAGGTGTGCTTGCACAAACTCTACTTAGGACTCTACTTTTCCTAGTCTTCTTAGGATACCAATCTCTTTTATAGGACCCCAATAGTCTTAAGTCTCCAAGCCTAAGACTATCCTAACTCAACTCTAAGAGTTAGTCTCATTGTGCTTAACCTTGAAGGATTTCCAATCAATAAAATTACTTCCAAACTTCACTCTTACTTGGATTATTCCAAGTACAAACTCTTCATATTGACTTCACCAATGTTGCAAGGGTTGTGTCCACCACAAAAAAACCCCTTAGAAATCCTTCCAAATCCGTTGGAATGGGTCTTCAAACTCCAATCAGTCGATTCCAAGATCAACTCTTCTTTTGGTCCTATTAGGCCTAATTGCATAATTAGCCCTATCCAGAGGTTTTTTCTAGATTCTTTCCTAAAAATTCCAAATAACCCCAAAAACTAACTTGAGACTCAGATACCCTTTTCCAAGACCTTGAATATTTTTGAGGTCTTAGGCTCCTAGGTCATCTGTACAGTAGTATCCTATAATATAGGGTAAATGGGGCTAATTTGGTTCATAATATGCAGTCTACTGATTTCTACCTAGAAATCTATCTAGATGGATTGGAAAAGACCTAAGCTCTTTGTTAGGGATCTATAGGACCTTAAGGCTTCTGAAACCACACTTTGTTTGAATCTCTCAAACACTCCCTTGCACATGCACTCAGATTTATCCCTATCATACTGTAGGCCTTATGGCAAGACATATTGTCAATTAGTGTCAAAACACTTAGTCATCTATTATCGACTGAACCAGCAAGCATTATGCAAAGTCCCCAGTGAAAAGTTTTGCCTAACTGATCAGCATTACCCGAGTGACCAGTATTGCCCGAGTGATCAGTATGACCCGATCCATTTGTAGTATTGCTTGAGGAATAGTTTATCACCTGAGTAGACTTATGGACCCGAGTGATAGTTGAAATATGACCTTGTATATATTGTTAAATATCATTTTGTTTATTGCAAGAGGACTTGCAGAGTTATTTGTTTGGATAAAGATATATATGTAAGAATTTTTTTTTATCCAAAGTGTGTATGTATGGTGTATATGTATGAAATGTATGTATATATATAAGACATGCAAATGGAAGTTTGATTAAAGAGAAGAAGTATCCAGGATAGCAGAGTCTTATCTATCACATTCAGGTGATCAGTTATATTCACAAGGATCTTATTCAGCAATCATAGTTGCACAGAGTAGATCATCAACTAGTTCATTCTCACAGGTGGATTAGAAAAATCCTTTAACAAGGTGGACCTAATAGTCCTTTCTCTAAATCTCTTAATAGAGTTTCATTACTCATTGTATCATAAAAAATACTTTAACAAGGTGGACCTAATAGTCCTTTCTATGCTCCTAACAGGGCAGACTATCATAAGTGGTCATTGTAAGCTCTAATAGGATAAATTTATACTGCAGTACTAAATCTTGTGGGTATCATCCCCACCCCAATTTTACTTTATTTTGGAAGGTTTCATGGTAACCAAATATTGTGTTATGTGTTGTGTATGATTCTTTACTTTCAAGTTCTATGCATGCAAACAAAGAATTTAATATAATTGTGGATTAAAAGGATTAAGTTTTATTAGTTCCTGATTCACCCCCCCCCCTCTCAGTCACTGGGCACATCATATATTTCCAAAAATTGGTATCAGAGAAGTGGTTCTCTTATCAGAAGTTTAACAGCTTGAGAAAAGATTAGAGGCTATGGAAACATACAAACTAGAGAAATCCATTGAGAATGAAAAGATAGATCTTAAAGTGGCCATGGATCATATCATGAAACTTAAGGACCAAATCTCTCTTTCCCTGAAAAGAAGAAAAGAATTAGTAGTTCAGATGAATGACAAGAACTATATAGAATACATAATTGAATACTTTTTCAAGGGCATAAGTTTTGAAGAAGCTGATGCAGCCATTGAAGACTTACTTACAAAGAATCTCACTTTACATGAAGAATTCAGAAATTTGAAAAGAGAACAGGAAATTCACTCACTCAGAATATGTGAAGTCATGGAACTAAAGAACAAAGCAGAAGATGACACAAATGTAGCACAAGAAGATAAAATATTGTTGAGTACAAGATTAGAGGAAAAAGAAAATGAAATCCAACACTTGTCACTTCAGCAAACTGATTTGGTAAGTCAACTCAACAATGCAACACAAGAAGTTGTCTATCTAAGGACAGAAAATGAAAGACTACATAATGATCTCAATACTGAAAAAAAAAAAAATGAAAGTATGATGAATTCACAAACTAGCATGGATCAGGAAATGGAATTCAAACATGAAGGATAGACTGGATTAGGTTATATTGAACAAGGTGAATCCTCACAGCAAGGAGCTCAAAAGAACAACAAGCCTACATGAAATCATTGTGGTAAGTTGGGGCATACATCAAATAAATTTTGGAGCAATGGAAAGTCAAAATTTAATGGTAAATGCTACATTTGTAACAAACATGGACATAGAGTAAGTGAATGCAAGGAGAAACCTAAGTTTGAAGGAAAATGATATAAGTGCAACAAACAAGGTCATAGATCTTCTGAGTGCAGAACTAAGAAGTGGAATCCTGCTGAACAATTAGCCAAGGAAATTTTATGTTGGGATTACAACACATGGTACACATGTTGTCATTGTGGTGAATATGGACACATTGGTGCAAATTGTATGAAGACTCACTTCAGAAAAAAGGATCCTACTAAGAGATGTTATGTGTGCAAGCAACTCGGTCATCTAAGCAAGAACTATATGAATAGAGAAAAAGTTGATACTGGTTTTGAGAATGGAAATGCCAAAGTCTCAGAAATCAAAACTTAGATGAGTAGGCATTGGGTAAGGAAATCCTCAAATCAAAGCAATGAAGGATCTAATCACCCCCAAAATTGTGAGCTGGGTGGATCTACCATTACAGAATAGGAATGTAAGGAGATGACTAGAACTATGCAATAAAAGCCATCTTACATCAGTTGCAGATAAGCTTACAAGTTCAAATTTTCATATTGATGCATAAGGACATATTATAGTTCTACCCGAGTTAGAGTTTTAGTAACACCCGAGCTACTCTAGCTTAACTGACTTGAGTCGAGCAGTATTGACAATTGGAAAGTTGGTTTCACTCGAGATTTTGAGTGAATCTTTGAGAAACACCCAAGTCATGCCAGCTACTATGTATGAAGAATTTAATGAAATACTCTAACAGTTTAAAATCTCTTATAAATGAAGGATTGTAAATATTATTGCTTACAAAGTTTTCAGTTTACAAATCAATTCAGAGCCCTTAGTGATTCCATGTGAATTTGTGATTGAAAGTGAAGTTTGATCATTTCATCTAACAATATGGCATCCACTTCCAGTAGAAAGGTCAATAAAGGCTCTGAGATGTTGGTAAGAAATACAATTTTTGATCCTCCAGTGTTTAAGCTTCATCCATCAATTGCAGAGGAGATAGACCCGATGTGAGCTCATTCCCTAATTCCTCTGAAAGTGTTACTAGTTAACGACATCCAAAGCTTCTATCACTGCAACATACAGGAGCTTGGAACCATTGAGATGAACAAAGCATATGATGAATTATGTACAAATGGGAGTCTAAACTAAACGTAAGCACCTCGAAACCAAGGTTTTAACACACATCATGCACATGTCGAGGGATTTCCAGACAAAATAGATGAGATATGTTCTTAGCCATGTCCACGACATGCACCTATGATTGGAACATCATGTGAAGATCAAAAAATAGATAATTCACTGTGTCACTAGGTTTCCTATGCTAGAAAAGATGAAAGCTACCAAAACCCTAACCTGGGATGACCTAGTTGAGTTAACTCTTGCCAAGTGGGATGGAAGATGCATGAGACTTAATGGAGTAACTGATATGGAATTGAAATTTGAAATTCATGTTATAGCCCACAAAATATATAGTTCAAGCAGACCTAACAGTGTTCCATGTGAAGCTATTGACCTAGCATACAAAGTGGTGAAGAAGAATATGGTGTTTGACCTAGTAAAATTGCAGCTCATCTAGTTGAGAAAGAATATGGAAAGCACTTGAGTATCAAAATCCAATTCATGTAAGTTTGGTTCTCTTCTAATCTGCAAACTCTTTTATGTTGAGAAGATATTTCCCTCCAAGGGTACAATAGCATGGAATAAGGATAGACCAATAATCCATTAGATTAATGAATTCATAGCTGAGTTAGGAGATAACTTTGATAACATTATGGATGGATACTTTGAGAATTTCAAACAGAAGATGTTGAGTAGGTACAGAATTCCTAAACAGCTAGTTGAAGATTACAAAGATGAAATATGTTTCCTAGTTGATTGTGATAAGGTTTATATACAATCAGTAAAGCCTAGAGTTGCATGGGTAAAACCCTTGACATAAGAAGTCAACATAGATGACACAAGAGATATCATAGAGGCTCTTGTAAATGAACCTGCCAATCCAAAGGCAACCTACTTTGGAACATATGAGGAAGCAAAGAGAAGGATATCTTTGGAGATTGAGATTCCCAAGATATTGAAAAGAGGAAAGAAGATGCTTGATACATTCAAGAAGAAATATGGAAAGACCTCCAACTCCCCTTCCATCTCTAAGAGTAAAGAGAATACAGTTAAAATTGAGGATTTTGAGTCTGAAGAAGAAAAGGAAGAGACTAATATTGAACCTCAGAAGAAGAAGAAGAGGAAGGCAACACCCAAACAGAAAAAGGCAAAAGGCACTACCCCTGTTATCACCATGAGGAGATCAAGGAGAAGACTTTTATTGGGTAAAGATGAGGATGATGATGAAGAAGCTGATACTATGGTTTTCATGAAACCAACACCCACACTTGATCATAAAATTGAAGAACTAAGAGAAGGAAGAGCTATGAGTTCTTTGAAGTCACTGAATTATGATTCTAGAACTAAGGAAGAAAAGAAGAAGATTTAAGAAGAAATGGTGGAGAAGATGGAAAAATGGAAATATGAGCCCTTCAAGCTAAAGAGTCATATGATTGAAGACCTAATCAAGGAAATCTCTATTCCCTGGAACAATGCAGTCCAAACTGAAATGGACATAAGGGAACAAACATTGAAGCAAGTCATGTCTGCAATGAAGGGAAAAGAAGTAAAAAAGGCCTTAAGTAAATATCAAAATAATCACACCCCAAGATTCAGGGCATTCCAAATATTGAACAAAAACATAGAAGATGTATTTTAGCGTGCCACATTAGTGTGGAAATCAATATTTGAGATAAAATAAGATAATGTTAAGAAAAAAGTACTGAGTACAAACCCTCTAGAATAGGAAAATGATGATACATTACCTAAGGTATAGACCATTGAAGAGTCCAATGCTGAGAAAATTGTAGTTGAGGTAATGGAATCATACCCCAATCCCCTAGCTAGAATATAGTACCTTCGAGCAAGGACAAGGTTGCAGAATCCAAATCTGAACAAGAACAAGCCGAGAAACATGATCCACTTACTACTGAGCCAAGCATACCTGAGTCGCAGAAAGACAAGGTAGATATTTCTACTGCCAGTATTGACTCATCAGTTAACATTGATTTAGCAATTGGTACTATAAAGGTCAATGACCGAATTGAAATGAATACTGAGGAAAAGGATGAGGAAAGTAAAGGTAAGGAAATTGTTCCTTCACCGAGTCCTAAGACAAAAGGAAAAGAAAAATTAGTAAATACTAATGAGATAGATCTTGATAAATAAATTGTGATTCCAAATTGGGATCAATCCAGCTTATCTATAGAGAAAATGGATATTTTGGGAGAATTGTGGAAGAAAAGAGATACACAACAGAAGCTCCAAAAGGAAAGGAAAAGGAATAAAGTACTTGAATATGTCAAAGGCATATTTGTATATTCATTACAGATTCAAGTCAATGAGAGTGACTCAATAATGGACCAACTTGTTGACATTGCCCACAAATTCAACACAGATATGAATGGTCAAGAGAAGTTACTCAAGAATGCAAAAAAGAAATTTGAGAACAAGGTTCTAGAAAGAATTGAAAAGAAGAATTCAATTGACCAGGTGCAACTTACCGATATCATCAGCACTCTAGAAACCACTGTGACCAATGTGGTAGCACTATTTGTAAAGTTAAGTGACACCTCTAACTTTACTATGGAGATCAAGAACAAGATAGTGAAGATTGATGCAGACATGAAGGAAAGTGCAAGGCAATTAGCACTTGACCCAAGCACTAGTTCAGCTCACTTCATGAAGATCAAGTATCTTAATGATCTATAGGATGAATTGTTGAGAGAAGAAGCCAGAACTAGAGAATCACTTACATATATAAAAAGCCAACTCCTACCACACATGGATGGAATGCAAAAATTCATAACACATGCAAAGACACTCATTCATGACAATAATTTCTCAGTTTCTAAGCTAATAATAGAGTTGTCTGCATAGCTACAAGTTGAATTTCACATCATGAAGGTGCTACAGGACAATTGGGACAACACTTTGTCTCAGATTTTGAAGGTACATAGTGATTTCCTATCCTACTTTGGAATAACCTTGTAAATATAAATTTTGGCATTTTTGTCAAAAAAAAGGGGGAAATATCATTATATTGTAATTAAGGGGAAATATCATTAAGGAAACCCATGTATAGTGGAACAATGTAGAAAATATACTTTACAAAAACAATTTTTTGTAAAAAGACAAAAACAGAGTCAGTTGGACCTGAGCAATAGAAGCAGTGTTAAAACTTGAGCAGACAGTAAGGGGGAGTTTTGACATATCAGATACAGAATTCAATGATAAGTGATTTTGTCACTAATACCAAAGGGGGATATTGTAGACCTTATGGCAAGACATATTGTCAATTAGTGTCAAAACACTTAGTCATCTAGTGTCGACCGAGCTAGCAAGCATTATGCAAAGTCCCAAGTGATTAGTGTTGCCCGAGTGATGAACATATTCTGAGTGACCAGTATCTTCTGAGTGATCAGTATGACCCAAGTGATTTTTAGTATCACTTGAGTGATATTTTATCACCTAAGTAGACTTCTGGACCCGAGTGATAGTTTGAAGCCAACCTTGCATATATTGTTAAATATCATTTTGTTTATTGCAAGCTAACTTGCAGAGTTATTTGTTTGGATAAAGATATATATGTAAGATATTTTTTTCTATCCAAAGTGTGTATGTATGGTGTATATGTATGAAATATATGTATATGTATATGTATAAGACATGAGAATGGTAGTCTGATTAACGAGAAGAAGTATTTAGGACATCAGAGTCTCATCTATCACATTCAGGTGATCAGTTATATTTAGAAGGATCTTATTTAGCAATTATAGTTGCACCGAGAAGATCGTCAACTAGTTCATTCTCATAGGTGGATCAAAAAAATCCTTTAACAAGGTGGACCTAATAGACATTTCTCTAAATCTCTTAATAGAGTTGCATTACTCATTGTATTGTACAAAATCCTTTAACAAGTTGGACCTAACAGTCCTTTCTATGCTCCTAATAGGTAACACCATCAGAAGTGATCATCGTAAGCTCTACAGGATAAATTTATACTACAGTACTAAATCTTGTGGGTATCATCCCCACCCCAGTTTTACTTTCTTTTGGAAGGTTTCTGAGTAACCAAATAATGTGTTATGTGTTGTGTATAATTCTTTACTTTCAAATTCTTTGCATGCAAACAAAGAAGTTAATCTAATTATGGATTAAAAGGATTAAGTTTTATTTCTTCTTAATTCACCCCCCCCAGTCACTGGGCACATCATATATTTCCAACACATACACCTAACCAGACACTCATTACTCACCTAGGACATGACTTTAAAATTATCAAACTGGCTCTCTAAACCTCCTACTTGAGTATTTACACTATATAGAGGATCCCCTACAAGATTTATCCTATCGATGGTGATTTCCATGGTCAGATTCTGTGGGGGAGCCATGAAACCAAAAACTACTTTGTTTCCTACAATAACTATACTAGTTTCAAAATAATTTACAAAACCCATCTACTCTACTCAAAACAACTTTGCCACTGAATTAAAAACTCTTAGAACTATCTTCACAACATGGATCCAACATTGGAACAAGTTGGTCAATCAATTCAAACACTTCCTCACTCAAAACAAGTCGACGATTACAAAAAACCAGGACACAGAGCTTCTATTCACTTCAGAAATTACACTTTCTCCCACTATACCTTAGGAAATGGGATCTTAATTGCCTTAACATGCCATCCCATCATTATAGGCCATTATGGAAACTACCCATAATTTTTCCTCGAAGGGAATCTATTTTCGTCATTTGTTGTCATGCAACATTATAAGTTGCTAAGAAACTTTATGAAAACCTTCGCAACTTCTTGCATAGTTATGATTGTGGGTCTCAATTCGACCTAGAATGGCATAGAATGAATATAGGAACCATTTTAGGCACTATACTACCCTCTCCCAAGCCATAAAGGCTTTTAGACATTTTGTAACCCATTTTCCCACCTTAGGCCTAAACAAGCACTAACTACTAGAAAGCAATTAAAACTAGATTGGATTGAGCACTAACTACTAATCCATCTAGTTACACACATGGAAAGACCTTCTAAGGTCAAAATGATAAACTACTAACTTGGCTAGGGTCAGTACAAGCCAAAATTGTAACAAGATTGGGAGATTGCCTAGGTGCTCTTACACCATCCTCCCCAAATGAAAAATCTTTAATCCATCCTTAGATTGAGTAAGTTGGAATCAACTCCCAACTTCTTGAAATTAGTCTCCTTGACCCATGTTGCCTCCACATCTTCCTTTCCATACCACTTAACTAAGTGTTCATAATAGGTTCTCATTCTGGTCTTCGTATTGGCCCTGGAGTCGAGTATCTTTTTTGCCTACTGAGGTGGAGCAAGGGTCAAATTCAGATCTTTTACCTCCTATATGACCTCTATAAGGCTTTGGTCTAGATTTTGGGTTCCTTTGTACAAAAAAAAATCTGCCACATTGAACACCGGAGATAAACTACTGTCTTCTGGTAGCTCCACTTTGTATTCATTGGTGCCATATTTAGCCAGTATAGTACATGGGCCAATTCTTCTCATTTGTAACTTATAGGGTACTCCTTTTTGCAATCTTGCATTGTTGAGATGTATCGTCACTAAATCCCCAACTTGGAATTTGACATCCCTCTTTCTTTCATCCACCTTGTTCTTAATCTTCTCTGTATTTTCAGTCAATGTTTTCCTTATTGTCTCATGTACCTCTTACATAGAATGTGCAAAGTCTTCTTCATAGCCACTTCCTTTGGCTCCATCCTTCAGATCTCTGAGCTCGTATATGCCTCTAGGGTGAAGGACATAAACTATCTCAAAATGTCTCTTACCAGTAGTCCTACTCACAGTGTCATTATAGGCATATTCTACCTATCCATTGAGTTGGTCCCAATCTTGACCATACTCCTTAGTTAAGCACCTTAGGAGGTTACCAAGACTCCTATTAACTACTTTAGTTTGACCATTAGTTTGAGGATGGTATGCAGACCCAAAAGATAAATTGGTTCCTAACTTTTTCCATAGGGTCTTCCAAAAGTGACTCATGAACTCGGTATCTCTATCTAACACTATTCTCAATGTTAACCCATGTATTCTAACCACCTGCTTGAAGAATAGGTGAGCTATTTTACTGGAATCATGGACTATCTTGTAGGGTACAAAGTGTGCCATCTTACTCAATCTATCCATAATAACATAAATGATATTCATTCCAGGTTTGGCCTTTGGTAATCCCACTACAAAATCCATTCTCAAACATTCCCATGGTCTACTTGGGATGGGAAGTGGTTGGTAAAGGCCTACATTAGAAGATGTACCTTTTTCTTTCTAACATATAACACAACTTTCTACATACTTCCTAATGTCCAAATTCATCTTAGGAAAAAAGTAAAACCTCTGATCTAATTCTTGGGTCTTATTTACACCAAAATGCTCACTAATTGCACCATTGTACTTCTCTTGAATCATATTTTCTCTGATAGACCCTCTAGGAACACATAATTGACTTCCTTTAAACAAAATATCACTCTACAAAGTAAATTCAGAGAATTCACTATGAAAATAATTCTTGTGTTCTTGACATACCTTGTAGATGTCTGCAAAGTCTCCATCTTTTGCATATAGGTCTTTGAATCTCTCAATACCCATGCTTTTCAGGTGTATCTCTTGTACTTTTTGGGCTCTTCTACTTAGGGCATTTGCTACCTTATTCTACAATCCCTTCTTGTGCTTAATATTGAAGGTATAGGCCTACAAGTATTCTACCCACTTCATATGTTTATGGTTGAGCTTATCTTGTGAATTTCGGAAACTCAGTGCTCGGTTGTCTAAAAATGTTGCAAACTCCTTTGGAAGAAAGTAGTGCCTCCACTTCCTCAATGCTTGGACTAGAGCATACATCTCTAGGTCATAAGAAGAGTACTTCTTCTTGGCTTTACTTAGTTTTTCAGAGTGGAAAGCCATTGGTCTTCCCTCTTGGCTCAAGACAGCACCAATAGCTACATTGCTAGCATCTTATTCTATTGTGAATAGCTTCTCAAAGCTTGGAAAAATCAGGATTGGTTGAGTATAAATCTTCTTCTTCAATAACTCAAATCCATGGTTATCTTGTTCATTCCACACAAACTTAGTTTTCCTCCCAACTTTGAGAGTATCTAACATATGAGCACAAATTGCACTGAATTTCTTTATGAACTTCCTATAATACTGTGCTATGCCATGAAAACTTCTTACCTCAGTTGTTGTTCTTGGAGTAGGCCAATTGAGAATGGATTCCACTTTTTTTAGATCCATATTTAGATTTCCTTGAGATAGCACAAACCCAAGGTACACTAGATCTTGATTCATGAATTCACATTTCTCTAAGGTTATCATCAACTTCTCCTCATGTAGCTTCTTGAAAACTATTTGTAGATGTTTGAGGTGTTCTTCTCTTGTCTTACTATAGATGAGTATATCATCTAAGTATACTACCACAAATTTTCCTATGTCATCCTTAAGGACTTCATTCATTAATCTCATGAATATGAATGGGGCATTGGATAACCCAAATTGATTTACAAGCCACTCATATAGTCCTTCTATGGTTTTGAAGGTTTTTTTTCCATTCATCACCTTTATTAACTCTTCTTTGGTGGTATCCACTCTTTAGGTGAATCTTTGTGAAATGCTTGGCTTCTCCTAGACACTCCATTAGGTCTTATATCCTAGGAATATGAAACCTATACCTAATTGCTATCCTTTTTATTTATCTTGATTCAGTACATAGCCTCCAAGTTCCTCCCTTTTTGGGTGCTAAGAAAATGGGTATGACATAAGGACTAATTCTTTTCCTAATGAGACCTTGCCTTAAGAGTTCTTGGATTTGTCTATCTATTTCCTCATTTTGTTGAGGAGTCATTTTATAGGCTGCCTTATTAGGAAGGGTAGCTCCTAGGATAAAGTCTATTTTATGGCTTATAGTTCTCTTAGGGGGTAATTTTGATGGTTGTCCATCACTAACAATGCCTTCATACCTCTACAACATCTCTTGCACTTCCTTTTGCAATTCTGTCTTCTTGATTGCCTTGTCTGTACTTTCTTCTTTTGGCTTCAATAAAAGTGCAAAACCAACTCCCTCTCCTTCTTATAAGGCTTCCAAGAACTCCTTCTCATTGACCATAAGGACATTGGGACTAGATGATTTCATCTCTCCATCCTCCAATAGTGACTGTATTTTGAATGTCACATTGTCCTTCTTGAAAGAATATGAATTCTTCGCTCCATCATGCATGGCATGTCTGTCAAATTTCCATGGTCTTCCTAGGATTAGGTGACATGCATGCATCGATAGGACATCACATAACACTCTATCCTTATATCTCCCAATTGAAAACTCCACTCAAGATTGTTCATTGACATGGACATATTGTCCTTTGGTCAACCAAGTAACTTTATATGGACTGGTGTGGGGTATTCTTTTCATCTTCAATTTTTTGACTTCTTCCTCTGACACTATATTGTCAGTAGACCCTGAGTCTATGATGTCTCTACAAACTTTACCCATCATCTTTCATTGTACTCTAAATAATGATCTCCTTTGACTAGGCTCCTCTTTCACTGGCTCCTTAATTAGAGTTCTCCTCATCATTAAGTTCTCACCTTCCTCTGACTCTAAGGGTACTTTAGAGTGTTTACCCCACCACTAGTGTCCTCTTGAACATACTTTACCCTTTTATCACTTCCTTGGGAAGTAGTTCCTTTCTCTGGACATCTATATGTTGGGTGTCCCATCTGGTTGCAGTGGTAACATTTCATGTTTGCAAAATAGTTACCTCTACCTTGGCTATTGCTTCTTCATCTCCAGCTACTATTAGAGTTACTTCCTCTATTGGATTTTCCTCTATTTGAGCTTCCTTCTTTTTTCTCAATAAGCTTGGTCTCTCCTTGACTCTTTGTTTCAGAACTTATTCTACCATATCCACCTCTTTGTACTTTATTGTCTCTTCCCTTACCTCTACCTCTGGTGGTGCTTGAATCTTGTTTCTTCCTTAGCTTCTCTTCTACCTTGATTGCAATTTGGTGGCACTTCTGAATAGTATCAAGAGTCAAGAGACTCATTTCATCTTGTATGATCCACTTCAGACCATTAAGGTATCTAGCTACCTTCACTTTCTCATCTTCTACAACTCTAGACCTCATGCAAAGCCTTTTAAACACTTCAGTGTAAGAGTTCACATCCAAGTCTTTATGCCTCAGACTTTGTCTTCTTTTATTCAATTGGATTTCATAATCCTCAGGGAAATATGCATCTTTGACCTTTGTAAACATAGCCTTACATGTAGCAATGGGCTTCTTTCCTTCCTTTTCTCTCTCATCTTGGATAAACTTCCACCAAGTGAGTGCAGACCCTCTTAGTCTGGCTTTAGCAACTTTCACCGTTTGAGCCTCAATTATGCCATCACACTCAAAGTTATTTTCTAGTCCTTCTATCCAATCTAGGACTACCTCTGGTTCCATCTTCCCACTAAAGATAGGAACTCCTTCTAGTGCTATACCACTCATAGCATTTAATGCTTTCAATAATGGTTCCTTAGTAAGGATAGGGTTAGCTTCAGGTACTTCATCATCTATGACAATCTCCTTTCCTTTCCCTTCAACATTATCCTTTACTTCTTCTATCTTCACATCCACTTCATCTACCTTTTTCTCTAATTGAGCTAATCTATCTCTGAGCAATCTATTCTCTTCTTCTTTCTCATCTACCTTATTTTCCAACTCTGCATTGGTCACGACTATAGAATCTCCTACTGACTCTTCTGGTTGGAACATTCACCACAAGCCTGATCATATAGGCTTTGGTACTAATCTGATGGAAGTGCCCCAAGGTGTGCTCACACAAACTCTACTTAGGGCTCTACTTGTCCTAGTTTTCTTAGGATCCCAATCTCTCTTCTAGGACCCCAATAGTCTTAAGTCTCCAAGCCTAAGAATATCCTAACTCAACTCTAAGATTTAGTCTCCTTGTGCTTAACCATGAAGGATTTCCAATCAATAAAATTACTTCCAAACTTCACTCTTACTTGGATGATTCCAAGTACAAACTCTTCATAATGACTTCACATGTGCTACAAGGGTTGTTTCCACCATAAAAAAATCCCTTATACATCCTTCCAAATCCATTGGAATGGGTCTTCAAACTCCAATCAGTCAAGTCCAAGATCAACTCTTCTTTTGGTCCTATTAGGCCTAATTGCACAATTATCCCTATCCAGAGGGTTTTTCTAGATTCTTTCCTAAAACTTCCAAATAACCCCAAAACCTAACTTGAGACTCGGATACCCTTTTCCAAGACCTTGAATATTTTTGAGGTCTTAGGCTCCTAGGTCATCCGTACAGTAGTATCCTATAATATATGGCAAATAGGGCTAATTTGGTTCATAATATGCAGTCCACTAACTTCTACCTATAAATCTATCTAGATTGATTGTAAAAGACCTAAGATCTTTGTTAGGGATCTATAGGACCTTAAGGCTTCTGAAACCACACTTGGTTTGAATCTCTCAAACACTCCCTTGTACGCGCACTCAAAATTATCCCTTTCATACTGTAAGAAATAATAATAGAAGGGAAAAGGAATATAAACAATCCAAGAGAGCTAGAAAATGGAGAAATGTTACCATGAAAACCAGATCCAAGAGCATTCATCAAAAGAGCCAAAGATAAAGGAGACAAGATGTTTAATAAGGGGAAAAGCAAAGAAAACCCCCTTTGTGATATTATGAATGAGGCCATAGCCTAAAAAGAGAAAAGAGAAAGAGGAAGAGTGCAAGATGCACATTACAATAACTTCATCCTAGATCATTCTTCATCCTTGCATTACGAGAAATGAGAGAGGAGCATCTCTTAAATAGAGATGAGAGAGAGGAGTTGGAATGTAACTC
>MU227687.1:2185709-2204669 GCA_018584345.1 Thuja plicata | reverse complement strand
GTAACTCCCAAGTCTATGAATGCCACCATTCATAAGTGTGTGTGACATGTGTCGAAGTCCTCTTAAGGAGGAATAAACTACTTTTCTTATTAAGGAATTACATAAAATGAGTTGTCCTCCCACTAGAGGACAAAATACATGTAGGGATTCCATAGGGATCTTCTATTTAAAATACAAGTAAAGATTAGATATTCTAACACATACACCTAACCGGACACTCATTGCTCACCTAGGGAATGACAATAAAATTAGCAAATTGGCTCTCTAAACCTCCTACTTGAGTATTTACACTATATAAAGGCTCCCCTACAAAATTTATCTAGGACATGGTGATTTCCACGGTCATATTCTATGGGGGAGCCATGATACCAAAAACCACTTTGTTTCCTACAACAACTATACTAGTTTCAAAATAATTTACAAAACCTATCTACTCTACTCAAAAAAACTTTTCCACTGAATGAAAAACTCTTAGAACTATCTTCACAACATGGATCCAACACTATAACAAGTTGTTCAATCCATTCAAACACTTCCTCACTCAAAACAAGTTGATTGTTACAGAAAACCAGAACACAGAGCTTCTATTCACTTCAAAAATTACACTTTCTCCCACTATACCTTGGGAAATGGTATCTTCCTTGAATTAACATTACATGCCCATCATTATAGGTCATTATGGAAACTACCCATAATTTTTCCTTGAAGGGAATCCAATTTTTCCATTTGTTTTCATGCAACATTAAAAGTTGCTAAGCAACTTTATGACAACTTTTGCAACTTCTCGCATAGTTATGATTGTGGATCTCAATTCGACCTAGAATGGTGTATAAAAAATCTAGGAACCATTTTAGGCACTATACTACCCTCTCCCAATCCTTAAAGGCTTTTAGACATTTTTAAACCCATTTTCCCACCTTAGGCCTAAACAACCACTAACTACTAGAAAGCAATAAAAACTAGATTGGATTGAGCACTAACTACTAATCCATCTAGTTACACACTTGGCAAGACCTTCTAAGGCCAATATGAAAATATAAAAACTTGGCTAGGGTCTGTACAAGAAAAATTTGTAACAAGATTGGGAGGTTTCTTAGGTGCTCCTGCACCAGTTTAATTCTGATTATTGTGAAGTATGCAAGAGACCAGATCCTGGATTTAGTGCCAGAGAAAGTAGGCATGCAAAAGAGAAAGGTCATGGATACTAGTACTGGTAAGAAGGTGAGTCCTTCTCCTAGTAAGAAAATCATAAAAATTAAACTAGAGAAAAAAGAGGCTACGTTTTTTATCTTTGACGAAGTGGAGGAATGATCTGAGAAGATGATGAAATCTCCTCTGGCTATGAATCTCTAGATAAAGGTGAGCCAAATGACAAGGACAAGCCTGAGAAAGACATTCACCTTACCAATGAGAATGATAATGTGTTGACTATGGATAAAGAGGTTGTAGGTGATACTGTGAATGACTCCTAGTAGCAGATCCCAAAAGAAGTCACTAATCTTATTAATGCTCTTATTCAGGGTTACATGGAGGAGAATAACACCCAAACAGAGTCTGGTAATAACAATGAAAATAAAGCAGATAATGAGGACCTGGATATGTAAATGGACAAAGGAAATGATGTGCTTAATGGGGAAACTAATGTTATGGATATAGAGATATAGGTTGAGGAGGATAAGGGTACTACAAATGTGAACTCTCTTTATTCTACTATCAACCAAGAGGTTGATGACCACCCTAACCCCCCTAAGAATCCTTCGATGGAAACCAACACTAAGAAGGGTAAGGGTAAGTAGGACCAGAACAATGCTGATGATACTCTCATGGAGAAGGAATTCAATACTAAAAGGGTCACTAATATGATTTTTCTGAGTGCTGCCAGAAGTAAATCAATTTTTTATTTTAATCTTCATAAGTGGGATTTCCATGAAACCCAGGACCTATGGATCAAGTATAGAGCCCTTGGTGCTAGGCACGAGGTGCTGGAAGGAACTATTGACAAAATGAGAAATGATGTCACTATGTACAATACTAGTAAGGATGTTTTTACTGAGGTGTCTGAGGGTTCTAGATCATTGGAGGATAAAATTACTAGTATTATTGAGGAAAAGATCTCCCCCATGCAGGAGAAAGCAAGAAACAATGATAAAATATTTAGGAAGATCTTATCCCTTAACGTTGCTAGCATGAAATCTATGGTTTCTAACCTTAATTCTTTGCATGCGCTAATAGAAGGGAAAAACACTGATAAAAATGCTATAAATAGTGGTGATGAAGGTACAAGATAGGAAGAGTAGATTGTTGGCCCATGTACCAGAACCAGATCCAGTACCAAGAAGAAAATGACAACTCAAAAGCCAAAATATTTTACTTTCCTGAAGGATTTGATTCAGAAGATTCAGGACCTGTTGGTTGACTCTAAGGAGTACCTCACCCTTCTGGGTTGATTTGTGTTATAGGGAGGTTTTATTTTGTTCTATGGGCTGGTAGTCTTTGTACCTTTTTTTCTTTTTTGTGGATGGGGATATATTTGTAATATCTTGGGTTGTGCCCTTTTTGTTTCTATCATCTTCTTGAGGTAGTCATTGTTTTCTTGTTTCTAGTAATATTCTATCTGTCTTTTCTCTTGTAAAGGGTTTTGGGGCCCCTTCAAAACCTGTAGTTACCTCAATCAAAAACATGTATAGTTCAATTTCTAAGTCATTCAACACATCAGGTTTGTGCATAAGCACTAAAAATTTATTGTATGGTTAATTTTGTGTGGCCAAATGAATTTCCCTTGTTTTAATGTACTCTCTTTTTTGTATGATAGTGTGTCCTACTCAATATGAACATCACATAGAGGTGGTTGGTAGAAAACCATTCATAACATGATTTTTTAATCTCAAACACTAATTTTACATGTTTTCTACAGATGTCAACAATTTTTTTATTACCCAACGATGGTTGCAGTAGTGGAATGTTGTATCTTTTGAATGGAGGTTAACACTTGGGATGTTTTTGGAGTTCACAATCATCCTTTCCATGTAACATGTTTACACTCTTTTTTTATACTCTACAATTTCACTCCTTTTGTGTGGCATGGATTTTCATTCATATCATGTCCCCAATGAATTGAGTTGGGAAAGGTGCAAGGTGATATCTAATATTTTGAAATATGTGAAAAGGAGCAGTGTGATTTGAGAACATCCTTCATGAGGTAATCGATATTTTTCTACCCCTTCAAATCCCATGTTTAAGAATAATTTATGAATGGGCTATGTTATTCCATTCATCTGATATGTGGACAAAAAATGACACTCTTGTTATACACTCTACTATTTAATTCATTTTGTGTGGCATGGTTTTTCATTTATATCATGTCCCTAATTAATTGAGTTGAGAAAGATGTAGGGTGGTATCTAATCATTTAAAATATGTGAAAAAGAGCAGTGTGATTTAACAACATCCATCATTAGGTAATCAAGGTTTTTATACCCCTTCAAATCCCATTTTTAAGCACAATTTATGAATGGGCTATGTTATTCCATTCATGTGATACGTTTGCCTCCACATATTAGCAACATTGTTCTATTCAACATGGACAAACTCATTGAATTTTCATTTCATACAAATCAAATTATACAATGTATATTTTTATCAATTTCTCACGCAACAATATAAAGATGCATGAACATATTTTATTGTTACGTAAGTTACTTGTAGTAGTGAAATGATACATTATTTAATTGTATGATTTATGACCATATGTATAAGATAATTGATACTAGCATTCATATATGCTGTAAAATATGATATATTGAGTTAATGCACCTATTTTGTGTAACATAATAATCCTAAAATTAGTTGTTTTTATTGGGATCATCTAGACTGATTTGTTGTTGCAAACTCCTATGCAATGTCAGAAGGAGATATTTTCCACATTAGAGAATTTAACGTAGATGTCAATTGTTGTCATTCTGACATCTCTAGGTGAAGCCATTTTTTGTAGAAAGGTGTAATGTATGTAAAGAAACTAGATTTGATAAGTTTCCCCATTAAGATTTTCTTCTTTTATTTTCCATAGGTCTCCAACAATTGTGTTACAATTAGGTATTAAAAAAGGGTACAAAACATGCTTTTTACTCCTCATAGTGTGAGTGGATCCCTTATAAAAGTTTAATGGGTTAATTCACACTATACAAAGAAATATAGGATTTCCTAACATTCATACATAATAGACATTTCTTTATAATCCCTTGTGCAAAATTTGTATGTTGATTCCTTGTACGACTCAATGAACATAACATTGCCAAATAAATGGCAACCATCTAATTCTAGAAATGACATATTTTTCTACAATTGGTATACAATTTCAACCTCTATTATAGATTTGATTAGTCACTTTATTTCTCTTCAAAAAAATCCACACTCTATTTTTTCAACCCCTGTATGTGAGATTTTAATTTATTTTATAGTAGTTCCCACAGAGGCAATAAGTTGATTAGTTTTTTATTGACCCTTCACCCCTTTGAATCTTGATCCTATCACATATTGTTTTTGATTAAGGTTAAAATAGTATTTGAAGGGAAGCATAACCATTTACATCAGAAGAAAAGATAGGCAGTTAAGCATCAAACCAAAAAGAAGCAGCTGGGGGAAAAAGAAGGAGAAACCCCCAGCACAATCAACTAGCAAAAAGCTACAAAATAGACAAAAAGAACATGAAAATGAGAAACATCACAGCTAAGACTTTTTTTACATAACCTCTATCATGTCTTCCTTTAGCAAATCATATTGCTGGATGGCATCCCAGAGATCCATGATTTCCTTGGACTTGGAAATTTTCAGCTTTTTGCGCTTGCCCTAGTATGAGAGCTAGGGTTGGAAGAGCTTGTATCTTTAGCAGCTTCATCTTCCACAACAATAGGGTTAGGGTTCCCATCCAGCATGAAGAGAAGATCCCACAGGTTGTTGGTAGTCACCTTCATTCCCTCAAAGTTATTCTTCATAATTCTGCTGAGGGTGTCTTTGATGCCCTTGATGCGGCTGGAGGTAGTCTGCATGCATAAATTGACCACAACAATAATATTTAGTTCAAGCTTCTCCATCAGCCTATTGTCAACTTCTTCAACCTGAGTCTCAGCATCACTTCTACCAGTATTCAAAGTCTTGGTGATCAGTAGAGAAATTGTTTTCATTCTATCCTTGAGCTCTGAGTATATAGAATTGATGTCTTTGATTTCCTCATATAGTCAATAATTCATCTAAAATTCCATCTCTACACACTCTTTGGCCACCTACATGAACCTTGTGTTCTCTTGGCCCTTCTCAGTCGCATTATCCTAGCTACCCCTGGAATCCTCCTTACCTTTAAGATTATTTTCAATGTCCTCTTCCTTATTCTCTTTAGTCTTCTTAGAAATATCCCTAGAGTTTGTGCCCTCCTTAGACGACGTATCTTCATAGTTCACTAGAACATGGGAATTTTGGGTTTTGCTATACATCTCAATGTGTGTTGTGGGAAATAGAGTCACAGTCTCAACCATCACATGGGAGTTATCCCCCACTTCATTTTTCTCTTTGTTTCTAGTCTCCTTAGTGGCATAATTCTCCTTAGGGCCTTCAGTATCCATATCATTAGAATTGGCATTGCTAGCTTTATCACTCTTCATTTCTAATGAGGGCTCACTGGAATTATCTTGAGGGTCCTAATCCTCATCATCATGGTAGTCATTGAGGTTTTTATCATCATCAAAGACTTCCGTGTCATCTTATGTTTCCATACCAGCCTACTCAAAGAGAAATTTAGCTACTTCAGTCATGTCAGTATTTTTATCTTCGTTCTTAACCTCAGTATCCATCCAGTCTCCTATATTAGAATTTTTGCTGTTTTAGTCAAATCTTCAGTGGGATTTACCTTCTTTTTATTTTTAGAAGTGTTACTTTTAGTTGAGATGGGTATTTTTCCCTTCTTCTCCTTAATCTTCCTAGAGACTGGGTTATAATCCTGGAGCTTAAACTTGGCATGCTCATAAATGAGAAGAATAAGACCATCATGAAGAATAGGCTTATCAGCACTTTTCCTGTTTTCCATAATATTAGTGCCAAGAGATTGAAGCACGAGATAGGGAAAATAAATTTTCCTCTTGTAACAAAAAATGATTCACAAGCATAAAATGGAAGTCATAAACCCTAGTATAATGACCATCAAGAGTAAAATATTGCATAAGGGCTTTGACAGCTTTTATCCAGAGAAGCTTCATATGCTTGCAAAGAAAATAATCCCCAGATTGTTTCATGAGGAGGGCTCTTTTCCCAAGCATCTTAGGTTACATTATAATCATGTTTTTAGCCATAACCCTACCTCTATAATACTTCCAACCAGACATATCTAAGCCTCTAATCTTAGAAATAAGCTTTTTAGTAACAAAAAAGGTCTTTCAACAAAGGGTAACTTTACCATTATCCCAACTGTCAGCAAACTCTTTAGATATGTCTTTTTCGTATCCATGTAATATCTCCATGTAAGTAGTGACCCCAACCTCCTTGATGTTTTTTCAGACAATATTCTCTTTCTTCCACTTACAAACCATCGGCTCTTCACATTTCAGTTTACCACCCATTTTATCAGAAACCCAGACACTAGACTTTGGCACAGGAAAAATCAAATTGCCAAAATAGTAGAAATAAATGCAAAGAAAGAGAGTAATGATGAAAATCACCACTTTAAATAAATTGATGGACCAATTCCCACATTTTTTTATTATTGCATTGTCCTTGAAGCATGTGAGACACTTTTGTAAGGCATTTTCACAAATTATCCTTTCTTATCATCATAATTAGTAATTAATCCAGGATTTTGGTGGATTTGGTCGTACCTTATGAGACTAAGGACTTCATTATTTAAGCCTTGATTTCCTTGCCATCATCTAAAATCATCACTGCAAGCTCCCACATTTGTTAGGTTGTCAGCCATAGGGTTTGACTCTCTGAATGCATGGGTGACATGTGTACCCTCAAAGTCTGATAAGTTCCTTTTAATCTGGGTTATGATGTGACTCGTATTCTATGACGGTTTATGATTACCCTTGATATAGTTGATGATACTCATGGAATCACCTTCCAGCCACAATTTAGTGCAATTCTAACTTTTAGCAAGCTTGCAAGAAAAAAGGGCAGCCATAGCCTCAGCAACATGGCTATTTTGGGAGCCAATAGGTATAGCAGTAGCAACCACACAATAACCATGAGGATTTCTTATAATTCTCCCACATCCACCAATGCCTGGGTTACCCTTCACAGAGCCATCAAAATTAGCTTTATACCAGCCAAGAGGAGGAGAGTGCCAAACATCTCCATCACAATTACAGGTAGTTGACTTAGCAATAGAAGAGAAATTTTAGTGATTAAGGACTTCCTTATCAGTAATGCCTTCCATAAGTTTAGGCCTTTTTTCACAAGCCATTTTTATGTTTTCAGCAATACTTCTAATATCTTTAGAGCCAATCAACAAGGGAGTAGAAAGGTTGTTTCTGAAAATCTTTTTATTTCTTTCTTTCCATATCCTCCAAATAACATGGGCCAGTGTAATTCCAAATTAGTTTCCCCAATTATGAATTCCTTAATAGTGTTAGGGAACACCCAACTGATATTCTAGTGCTACATCACAACCTTCCAGACCTCCCTAGAAAATTGGCAGTGGAGGAGCACGTGGGAAGAAGATTTCATGTTTCTCATGTAAAGGTAACATCTATTAGGAATCATCCATCCTCTCTTAGCTAGGTTCTCAGTAGTAAGAACTTTGTCCTGAGAAAACAACCAATAAAAGAAGTTAATTTTGGGGATAAGGGAAGGAGACCAAACCTTAGCACAAAAAGGCTTTGAATCATAAGAAGAATAAGGAGTAAGCCAAAGCCACCATGAAGATGCCACTAGGATTAGGGGACCAGATGAGATGGTAATTAAAGTTCACTTTAATCACCCAGGGGGTCAGGTCAATATTAACAGTTTTCAGAAGGGGATCAATGTCACTGAGATTAATCCATTTATTTTATCTCCAATAATCCTAGACTTTTATGTCAATACTTTTGATACAAAAGTCAGCAAGGTGGGCCATTTCATGAGACAGGATGAGGGGTTTGTCTCTAAACTAGGGATCTTCCCAAAAATTGATTTTCATGCCATTACCAACTTTCCACCTAGCACCTTTAGCAACAATAGTTTTAGCTTTCAAAATAATATTTTGAATAGTAGACCCATGAATAATGTGGGGGGAGGAAAGGAAAGCTTCAATAGTAGGGGTGGAAAAAAGATATTTAGATTTTATAATTTTATTCAAAACTTTTCCCTCTTCAAAAATCCTCCAAATTTTCTTAGCCAACAGGGCGTGATTGATATCCTTAATTTTCCTGATGCCAAGACCACCATATTTAATAGGTTTTCACACATTCTCCCAAGCCATAAGATGGATCCTATTTTTCTCCTCAGTTCCAAACCACAGGAATCTTTTCTGAAATCTCTCAATAGTGTCAGCAATCTTAGAGAGGATTCTGAAGAGGCTCAAAGCATAAATTGGAAGATTCTGGAGAGTGGGTTTGAGCAAAAGAATCTTCCCAGCATTGCTAAGAAGGGTCCCTTTCCACCCAACAAGTTTTCTGTTGAACTTATCAATAATAGAGTTCTAGAAAGAATCAAGTGGTTTCAGACCCAGGGGAAGACCCAGGTAGCTAGAAGGGAAGGAGGAGATATTAAAACCAAGGATAGTCGCAATTTTATGTTGTCTGGGAAGGGGAGTATTGAAAAAAAGAGACAGTTTTCTCCCAGTTGATAAGTTGACCCATAGCTAAAGAATAGGATTTTAGAGCCTGCTTGATAGTTCTAGCTTCTTTAATCAAGGATGAATCCATAAGAATAGTATCATCCACAATTTTTTTGTGAGAGCAAGGTTGGCAAGCCGAAGAGGGGAGAAGACCCTGAATTAATCTAGCATGGACCCATTTGGAGAACAATCTCCCAAGACACTCACTCATCCATAATAGCAAAGAGGATAGGGGATATCGGGTCCCCTTTCTGGAGGCCATGAGAAGGGAAGAAGAGGTTGGAAGAAGATCCATTAACTAGCACCGAAACAAAAGGGGTGGAGATAATTTGTTGGATGAGGTTAACAACTCTCTCTAAGAAATCAAAGGCCAAGATAAATTTACAAAGGAAGGCCCATTCCACTCTGTTGTAGGATTTAGAAAGGTCAACTTTCATAAGGAAACCTTTCTTCTTTGAAACCTCCAGTGAATGGATATTCTCATGAATAGAGATGATAGAATCTAAAATATGCCTTCCCAGGATAAAGCCATTCTGCTGGGGGGAAATAATTGCTGGGAGAAAAGCCAGAATTCGCACCGTGAGGACTTTGGACATATTGTTCTTCATACCAAAATTTAGGTTATAGAAAAAATATAAGATAATATATTATGTTCTTGTAGATGTTGATCAATAGATGAAGGTCCTCAATCAATGTAAAGTGAGGTGTAATCTAAGAGCAAGTAGGATGACTGTGCACATAAAAGCCCCTACCAATACTCTCCCAAAAAAGAAGTGTGAACTATGAAGTGATTATTTCCACAATTTGGTCTTATCCTGACTATACCTTGATCATAATGCCTCTACCAAAAACTGCATAACCCTAACAAAACACTTTGATTTTGATCTTTCCTATTATTCATATGGTTTCTTGAATGACACAAGGATAGATAGTTCAAGCTAGTGTGTGTGTGTGTGTGTGTGTGTGTGTGTGTGTGTGTGTGTGTGTGTGTGTGTGTGTGTGTGTGTGTGTGTGTCGNAAGCTAGTGTGTGTGTGTGTGTGTGTGTGTGTGTGTGTGTGTGTG
Organism: Thuja plicata; assembly: GCA_018584345.1. Taxonomy (NCBI): domain Eukaryota; kingdom Viridiplantae; phylum Streptophyta; class Pinopsida; order Cupressales; family Cupressaceae; genus Thuja; species Thuja plicata. The sequence goes on along the minus strand of MU227687.1, from coordinate 2,194,806 downwards.
TGTGTGTGTGTGTGTGTGTGTGTGTGTGTGTGTATCGTAATTGAAAACACAAATAAATTGAGAGTGGTAATATTAGCATTAATATTCAAGTCATTTGAACTGGTTTGGATCTTATAACCATAGGATATCCTCTTACAAAAATGGAATGTGGACATCCCTCTACCAACACACATATGTGTTTGGTTATCAAGCTTTTTTTCCTATTGTATTAAATGCTTCTTGGGTGGTGGTACAAATATGAATTGACTACTACCTTCAAAATTGGGACATAAAGTAAGGTTTGATTGGTGTCACCAATCACCTATGTGGTCCTTCCAACAAATCTTGCCATAGCCAAGCTTGCAACTCAGTTGTGAGAATTAATGGTAGACATTATTGTAATGTAATCAATACATTACTTCCAAATCATATAGGAATAAGGTCTAATGTTTATAGTAATAGAATTTAATTGGATTGAGGTCTCACTAGTGTGCCCCCAATCAGAGAAAATTTTATATAACTAAGATTTGATGTGAACCATTTGATGATATGTGTGTGTGGCACAGTTTCAACTTTAACCAAATGAGATCCAAACCAAACACCTGTGATAATGCACATTTCTTGTTGAAGCTAGCGTTCAAACATATTTAATGATATACCATGTTTATATGTTTGAACATCAACATTACTTTTATGCAAATGGTAGTGTAGATCAGGAAAAATAGTGGGAATAAACATCATATTATAAATACCAACAACAAAAGAAAATATCATATAAAAAAAACCCAATCCTTCTAGAAAATCTATCAAAATGAATGCATTAAATATAAAAGCAATTAAAACAAAAATCCAAGCATTCCTGTGATAACACTTTGTTGTTTCTTCTTATTTATCTAATATTATGTTGCTCTCACAAATCAAAGATGCATAATGCAAGAAATAAATAATAAATTGACATGATTTAATGAGAATATCTAAGAGGCATAGTTGAAAGAAATGAGGAATGTGGTGTCAATTTATATATTTTTGAAATTTTTTTGAATAGATGATATCAATTGCTAATTGACGAGTGAGATTGAAGGAGAGGACCAGTTAAGTGAAGGAAAATAGGCAAGTTTTTTTTGGAAGCAGAGAGGGATATCAAGAAATAAGCTCAAGGATGAAATAATCATACACTACTGAAAGCATAATACAAGTTCAAGGCTATGTTATCAATAAAAATTGGATTTTGATCAACGGCCCAATCACTAATTGTTCTTCATTTCTTATTAATTTATTCATCTGGCTTATATTTCCTCAGTGAATCAATTTTAATTGGTCAATCAATATAGATGCAAATCATCTCATGCTCTCCATTATATTTGATCAAACAAGCATAACTATATATAATATCGATCAACCCTTTCTTCCAACCACTAACATTCTTCACTTCTTACTGACTATTCTTCTCTTTCCCCATATTTAATCTTTCATCTAACATTCTTCTTATTATTTTGAAATATTATTCATTCTTTTAATGCACAAACAATCTCTCGAGGGGTTCTGATATCTCCATCTCACAATACGTCATTGCCACTAGAATATTGGGGAAATGTTTTTATGATTTTTCTCTAAAACAACATTCAAATTGCATTGTCTCAAAGAGGGAAAAAATGTCAACACCTAAAATTGTCTCAATGCCTTCTACCAAAATTTTTACTAATTTTCCTCTTAATTATGTACGTAATTTAGTGTCAATCTTATAATTCAAATTCAAATTCCTAATTAGATAAGTTCAAGAATTACGTAATTTCTAATTCAAATTCTTCTTTAATTAGATAAGTTCTTTAAATATTTATTTAATTATTTTCTTTTTTGAAAAATCATCCTCTTCTAAAAATAAATAAAATCTTTATTTTACTTATTAATCTCATATACATTGTGAAATAATTATTTAATTATTTAATGCTAATTATTCTTCTACTTCCATGTCTTTTACTACCACTCATTTTAAGTTCCACCTCTCATAAAATCAATAAACTCTTCAATCAACTCAGTTCATCTCAATCATGTAGCTAGTTCCACATTGTTATTATCTAAATCGGGTTGTCTCATCGAATCTTAGCTTTTGATCATGTATACCCACCTCCTACTCTAAACCATTGATCAATCCTAAAGTATTAAGCATTGATAATATATCCTCACTTCTTAATCTAAATGACACTTTTCGAACCTTTGTGTGATCACATAGATAATTAGTGCTACAAGTTTGAGAGCTCACATTACATCACAAAGATGAGAAGAAAATTTTAGGATTTGTTTAAATTGACTTCATTTTTATTTTAATTAATTTTATGATTTACATTTTATTTCATTTATCTCCATTATTAGATTAGGATTTATGCTTTACGAATTATGTTTTGTTGTTTCCCTAATGTCTCTTCATAGGTTTTATTTTGAAATCCTCATTTGACAACTTAATAATAAAAACTTAAAGATTAAAAGGCAATGAATCTAAGCATTTAGATTTCCAATGTGATTTTTTATATTTTAATTAGGATTCAATTAGTATTACTGTTAGATTTAGTGTGCTATATTAGGGTTAGGATGTAATTTAGGACATGGTTCTACCTACAATCCTAACTATGATCATAATCTCATATATATATATATATATATATATATATATATATATATATATATATAATTACTATTCCTCATATTTGTACTCTCTAACATATTATTTAATGTACATATTTATATCTACATAATAATTGCACTTCTTTTTGTGCAAGTGCTAGCTAACTTTTATGATAGCCCCTTGGATTTGGGGATAAATGTCCCACTTTCATATTTATTTTGATGGAAATTTCATCTCTTTATTGCATTTAGTTTTATCTCTCTATAGCTATCATCAAGCTTTTTATTTTGGGTTTACCCACAATGGGAAGGTAGAAAGTTTATTTCAATCCCTATTCCTACGGTATACTACAAAAGATGAATAATATGTGGGAAATTTTCCTACAAGGTGGGATAGAACCCTAATTCCATGTCATGAAATAATATGATGAGTTCCTCACTATCTACTTCATTAGGTATAGTATGTATAGAAAATTATCATAAAAATGTATTATATACCCTCTTAAAAATAAAAAAGTATTAACTAAGTCTACTTAGGAGGATGAGGAGGGAAATTCCCCCTTATGGAATTGGAAGTGTGTTTTTATTCACGAAGGCTTTGTTGTCCTTCTATTTGGTAGAGACTTACAACATCCTAGTTAAGAGGCCTCATCTATAGGTTTAAACTTATGTAGTAAGATAATTGTTGGTCTAGTTGAGTGGACTACACATGATTAAGAACTCATTCTACTCCCTTATCTCAAAAATTGATAGAGTCATCATCTTGTTGAGCAATGCGAGCTCATATATATCCTTCATTGATGCTAATCTTCTTAGTGCCTTGTAAGTGGTTGACCTTGAGCTAGTATAAATGTGGCTTTATGTGGATCATACATTGAGGACTCCCTCATCCCATCCTAGTGTCATTTGGGTGAGAATGCAATCATTGATTGTGTCAATTATTTTCAAGGTGTCATCCTCTCTTCAATTAATTATTTTTTGTTGTCATATTCTGGTTAGTCTTCTATTGGTGTGACCTTTCTTATGCAATAGAGATGTCTTGTGTAGTCATTCTTTAGTTTCATAGTATTCTTTCAATACTTGTGTCCATTATTTAGTGTGAGTGCACCATGTATTTTTAGTGTCTAGTGTTAGTAATAACTGAGAGGGGGGGGGGGGGTGAATCAGTGGCCTCAAAATTTATCCTTCAACCATTTACCACCTTTCAAATAAACCTCAGATTATTAAGTCCCTACAAGATGCATGCCATGAAATACTTATAATGATTAACTGTCTATTAGTTTTCCTTGTCTGTCCTTATTCTCCTTGATTACCGATAAGCAGTAAAACTATTTGCCAAAACTCAGTAAATATGCAAAGTATACCAATCCATCCAGAAATGCATATGTGAAATGTAAAATAGTAAAGTAATAAACCATACACACATAACACATGGATTTTAACATGGAAACCATGTTAAGGGAAAAAACTACTGGGACCGGTACCCCAAATTTTCACTCTTCTGAAGTGAACCCTATTAGGAGCCAACCCTGTTAAAGGTTACAAACACACTATTATGTGTGACCTTGTTAGAGGATTTTATACATAGAGGTTGTCACTTAGTATCAAGGATCTATTGCTACCATCCTTGAATCAGCCTCCTTCTTAGACTGTCAATAGGTATCGGGCAAGTCCAATGCTACTTTCATGAATCAACCTTTTTGGCACTCCTTGGGATGTACCTTAATATATAGAAGACTATTAAGTCCTGCTTGGTTAAGAGACTTGATGCTTCAATGGTTAAACTGAAACACTATGACCTATTTCTAATGCAACTTTGAATTGCAGATATTTAGATCTATTTAAGTACATTACCTCTCTGATCAATGTATCAATTCAATTCTTTCTGCTCCACACTTTCTTCTTTGTGATGCTGTGCTTCACTGTTCGTCTGTGTTGTTGGTGCTATTTCTTACTTAAGATGTGCCATGTAATTTTCTTAGGGTCTCTTGTCATTAATAATGTCTAGGGCTTTTAAATCAAGTTTTAGAGTGTCCTTATGCCTCTGCAAAGTTCCTCAAACCCTTAACCTAATTGAAAATGGTGAAAAATGACTAAAAAAAACCCTAAATGCCTCGACCAGTTCTATTTTTGTGTTACTTTTTCAATCACTTAACTCACCTTAAGTCATGTGTCCATGTTGAATGGGTTACTTTTTTCCAAAAGATTGTATCATCCTAACCACTTTAATAATTCCTAAGTCTTGCTATGTAAAGCCCCTTTTATGTCATCACCCTATGTATCTAGCAAGTCAGAAAAGATCGGACAACGTGCTTAATCACTTAAAAGAAAGGTGCACAACATCTAGCAGTTAAGAAAATAAGCAGTGATGACGCATGTCCTTGGTGGGGCCAAGCATGTTGAGAGAGTCCTTAGTTAAAAGGTGAGAAACTATGAAAAGATCAGACGGCTCACTTAAATGCTTAAAAGAATGATGCGTGACATCTAGCAGTTAAGCAAATAAGCGGTGATGACACATGTCCTTGGTGGGGCCAGACAGTTGTAAAGGTATTCTGTTAAATAGTGCACAAGTTTGAAAAGATGGAATGGCCCACTTAATCACTTAAAAGAGAAGTGCACAGAATCTAACGAGTAAGTGATTAAGCGAAGGTGACACCTGTCCAAGGAAGAATGTGGGTCCATTCACAGTCGAGTTAATAGGTGTTAAATCCTGGAAGGATCTAACGATTGGCTTAATCGCTTATACTCAAGATGCTTGACATCTAACGAGTAAGCGATTAAGCGGTGATGAAATCTGGTAGTTGGTGGGCCCATACTTTCAGAGCTGATGAGAGTTTAAGCTTCAGTTAAGTTGTTCTATATCTGACAGCTCACTTAATCACTTAAAGGAAAAGTGCTCGACATCTAATGAGTAAGCAATTAAGCGGTGGCGACACGTGTCTTCAGTCGATAGTTATTTCTGGGAAAATAAGATAGCTGTCAGATGCGAAGGATGATGCCCAGAATTGACGGTCAAAATTCAAAATTGATAAAACAAGTTGCAGAGAGCCGTTAAGCCACAAAATTGAAGCTTGTAGATTAATTGCAGAAAGTGTGACATCTCCAATCGAATTCAATTTGAAAGACTGATTTGACTGAGGCCGTAAAATTGATTAAGCCAACTGCAGCCTCAATAATTCACCAAAACAATCTAAGAAAAGATGGAATTGTGAAGAAAACCACCTTCACGTGACTTCTGTGCAGAATGGGTAAGCTCACTAATTCACTAGCATTCCAATTGAGATAGAATTTATAGTTCAAAAAGGTCTTAGAGCTTTTGTTTCAGGACCTGATTCCAGTATTGATAGAAAACCCTTAGAATGGCCCCTAGAATTGAAATCTCTGAAGAAGTTGATTACCAAAAGAGAAATGTCAGGGAAGACTTATTGCAACAATTACCACTATCTTCAGCGAATGCCACACAAGCTAAAAAGATAGTCCCATTGCATCCTTATTTTAAGATCAAAGAAGGATTGTATGATTTTGGTAGATGGGAAAAGGATGCTAAGACCAATTTTGATGGCCTCACCCTGTTCAAAATGACATATAGTCAGAGAAATGCCTCTACCCCAGACTGTAATATTTGGGAATTAGATGTGGGAAAACTGATAGCTCCCAATGTGTTCATGGATACTAATTTATTCATCTTGATCACAAACACTTATGATAAGGTGGCTAGGGTTGCTAGGGACACCTGGAGAAACATAATATTGACTATATCAGCAAATGAAATTAGAAGGATTTTCAAGCTGACTGATCCCTCCCAAAATATGGATGATATTGATCTTGAGTATTTCAAAGAAATATACAATAACCAAAGAGACTATTACAGGGGTGAAGTAGTGAAGGGGTATTCCAACAAAATAGGAGACTTGGTAGTGATAGGGCCTAGAACCCCAGAACCCTTTAAATTGGATCTTTTAAATGGCAAGGCCTGAAAAATGTACAGTGCTCTGTGTAATGTTTTGGGGATAGATGAAGAGGGGGCAATGCCTGTCCATATAATGTTGATGTTTGTTCAGATTCTGCATCCCCACTTGTCAAAAGTGAGCCCTATTAGGAGCCAACCCTGTTAAAGGTTACAAACACACTATTATGTGTGACCTTGTTAGAGGATTTTATACATAGAGGTTGTCACTTAGTATCGAGCATCTATTGCTACCATCCTTGAATCAGCCTCCTTCTTAGACTGTTAATAGGCATCAAGAAATTCCAATGCTACTTTCATGAATCAACCTTTTTGGCACTCCTTGGGATATACCTTAATATATAGAAGACTATTAAGTCCTGCTTGGTTAAGAGACTCGATGCTTCAATGGTTAAACTGAAACACTATGACCTGTTTCTAATGCAACTTTGAATTGTAGATTTTCAGATCTATTTAAGTACATTACCTCTCTGATCAATGTATCAATTCAATTCTTTCTGCTCCACACTTTATTCTCTGTGATGTTGTGCTTCACTGTTCGTTGGTGTTGTTGGTGCTATTTCTTACTTAAGGTGTGCCATGTAATTTTCTTAGGGTCTCTTGTCATTAATAATGTCTAGGGCTTTGAAATCAAGTTTCAGAATGTCCTTATGCCTCTGCAAAGTTCCTCAAACCCTTAACCTAATTGAAAATGGTTAAAAATGACTAAAAAAAACCCTAAATGCCTCAGCCAGTTCTATTTTTGTGTTACTTTTTTTATCACTTAAGTCACTTTAAGTCATGTGTCCATGTTGAATGGGTTACTTTTTTCCAAAATATTGTATCATCTTAACCACTTTAATAATTCCTAAGTCCCGCTATGTAAATCCCCTTTTATGTCATCACCCTATGTATCGAGCAAGTCAGAAAAGATCAGATGACATGCTTAATCACTTAAAAGAAAGATGCACAACATCTAGCAGTTAAGTGAATAAGCGGTGATGATGCGTGTCCTTGGTGGGGCCGAGCATGTTGAGAGAGTCCTTAGTTAAAAGGTGAGCAACTATGAAAAGATCGGATGGCACACTTAAATGCTTAAAAGAAAGGTGTGCAACATCTAGCAGTTAAGCGAATAAGCGGTGATGACACATTTCCTTGGTGGGGTCGGACAGTCGTAAAGGTATTCTGTTAAATAGTGCACAAGTTTGAAAAGATTGAATGGCCCACTTAATCTCTTAAAAGAGAAGTGCATAGAATCTAACAAGTAAGCGATTAAGTGAAGGTGACACCTGTCTAAGGAAGAATGTGGGTCCATTCACAGACGAGTTAATAGGTGTTAAAGCCTGAAAGGATCTAATGGTCGGCTTAATATACTCAAGACGCTCGACATCTAATGAGTAAGTGATTAAGCGGTGATGACATCTAGCAGTTGGTGGGCCCATGCTTTCAGAGCTGATGAGAGTTTAAGCTTCAGTTAAGTTGTTCTATATCTGATAGCTCACTTAATCACTTAAAGGAAAAGTGCTTGACATCTAACGAGTAAGCAATTAAGTGGTGGCGACATGTGTCCTTAGCCGATAGTTATTTCTGGGAAAATAAGATAGCTGTCAGATGCGAAGGATGATGCCCAGAATTGACGGTCAAAATTCAAAATTGATAAAACAAGTTGCAGAGAGCCGTTAAGCCATGAAATTGAAGCTTGTAGATTAATTGCATAAAGTGTGACATCTCTAGTCGAATTCAATTCAAAAGAATGATTTGACTGAGGCCGTAAAATTGATTAAGCCAACTACAGCCTCAATAATTCACCAAAACAATCTGAGCAAAGATGGAATTATGAAGAAAACCACCTTCATGGGACTTCTGTGTAGAATTGGTAAGCTCACTAATTCACTAGCATTCCAATTGAGATAGAATTTGCAGTTCAAAAAGGTCTTAGAGATTTTGTTTCAGGACCCAATTCCAGTATTGATAGAAAACCCTTAGAATGGCCCCTAGAATCAAAATCTCTGGAGAAATTGATTACCAAAAGAGAAATGTAAGGGAAGACTTATTGCAACAATTACCACTGTCTTCAGTGGATGCCACGCAAGCTAAAAAGATAGTCCCATTGCATCCTCATTTTAAGATCAGAGAAGGATTGTATGATTCCGGTAGATGGGCAAAGGATGCTAAGACCAGTTTTGATGGCCTCACCCTATTCAGAATGGCCTATAGTCAGAGAAATGCCTGTACCCCAAAATGTAATATTTGGGAATTAGATGTGGGAAAACTGATAGCTCCCAATGTGTTCATGGATACTAATTTATTCATCTTGATCACAAACACTTATGATAAGGTGGCTAGGGTTGTTAGGGACACCCGGGGAAACATAATATTGACTGTATGAGTAGATGAAATCAGAAGGATTTTCAAGCTGATTGATACCTCCCAAAATATGGATGATATTGATCTTGATTATTTCAAAGAAATATACAATAACCAAAGAGACTATTACAGGGGTGAAGTAGTGAAGGGGTATGCCAACAAAATAGGAGACTTGGTAGTGATAGG
>MU227687.1:2156698-2168812 GCA_018584345.1 Thuja plicata | reverse complement strand
CCGAATATGAGGCTTTAATCTTGGGAATGAATATTGCCATCAAGCATGGTATTAAATGTTTAAAAGTTCATGGAGATTCCCAGTTAATTATATCTCAGATTAGGGGACATTATGCTGCTAAAGATGACAGATTAAAGTTGTATAAATATGTTTTCTGGGACAGGATAGAATTCTTTGATGCTTTCAATATATTATGGGTTGAAAGATCAAATAATATAATGGTAGATTTCTTAGCAAGTGTTTCTCTAAAAAATAATGATGCTACTCTTACTGGCATATCTGTAGTTGAACCGAAAAGTAGGCCAGTAGTTCCTGACAATATTCATAATTGGCAAGTTTTTGAGGATGATGATGATATCCTCAAATTTATTCAATGTATGGGCCAATATGATGGTCAAAAGATTGATTGTGAATCTCTAGTGTCAACTGTGGACAATAAGGAATATATTTTTTATTAGGAAGTCATCCAATTGAACACTAATCACATTCCCAAGGGGTTAGTTGAATTGGAAGGCATGTTCAGCATAAATGACAACTGTATGACTCAGAAGTCCAATGCCAGAATGGAAGACTTAGAGGAAATCAATTTGGGATCTGAAACATCTTCTCAATTAGTCTACATTGGAAATAAAATGGACAGTAATGTGAAACAAAATTTAATAAAGTTGTTGAAAAGGTACAAACATGTTTTTTCCTGGTCCTATGATGATTTGAAATCCTATAGAGAAGATTTATTCCAACATGATGTCCCTTTAAAAGAAGGCACTAAACCATTCAGACAAAAGCAAAGGCCAATCAATCCATTACTAGCCACCAAAATGCAGACAGAACTGATGAAGTTGAGGGATGCAGACATAATCAAGCCTATTAGACATTCATCTTGGGTTTCTAACTTAGTCCCTGTAAGAAAGAAGAATAGGGAAATAAGATAGTGTGTTGATTTCAGAAACCTAAATGTAGCCTCATTGAAAGATAATTATGGACTACCTAATATGGAGGCTATGTTGCATAAAGTCACTGGATGTGACTTGTTATCCATGATGGATGGATTCTTAGGATACAATCAAGTATTGGTTAAAGAGTCTGAGCAATTCAAAATAGCATTTACTACCCCTTGGGGCACCTATGTATATGCTCGTATGCCATTTGGGCTAAAAAATGCTAGTGCTACTTTTCAAAGAGCCATGAATGTAGCCTTCAAAGACCTCATAGATGTTCTGATGGTGGTTTACCAAGATGATTTAACAACTTTCTCAAAAAGAGCTACGGATCATTGCAATCATTTGGAAAAGGTCATGATAAAAGCACTAGAATATGGGGTGTCTCTAAACCCAAAAAAGTGTCACTTTGTTGTTACTGAAGGGAAGCTTTTGGGGCACATAGTGTCAAAAAAAGGGGTGAGGATAGATCCTAAAAGGGTTGAAGCCATCCAAAAGGTACTTGCTCCCAAGAACTTGAAAGGTACACAATCATTTCTAGGGAAGATTAACTTTGTTAGGAGATTTATTGTCAATTTTGCAGAACTTGTTAAGCCTATTGTCAAATTGTTAAAGAAAAATGTGAAGTTTGAATGGAGCCAAGAGGCTTATTTAGCCTTTGAAAGGATAAAATAGGCTATTTAAGAAGCACCAATCCTTGCATCCCTGGATTACACCAAGCCATTTTCTTTATTTACTTTTGCATCATTTCATACTATTACAGCAGTCTTACTGCAGAAGGATGGTGAGGGATTTGAGCACCCCATTGCATTTTTTAGTAAGTCATTGCAATCAACCGAATTAAATTATTAGATAATGGAAAAAAAATCTTATGCTCTGGTAAAGGTGGTCAAGGCTTTTAGACCTTGCTTGGTGTGTGCAAAAGTAAAAGCATATGTCCCTCATGCTGCTGTCAAAGATATTTTTGTTCAAAATGAAGTGACAGGAAAAAGATGTAAATGGATAAACAAAGTCAAAGAATTTGATATATAAATCCATATCACCAAGTTAGTAAAGGGATTAGGGTTGGCTAAGTTGATGATAGAAGAAAATTTGGATTTGGCCCAAATAAATAGTGTTGGTGCAAAAGATAACTGTTTGACAAGCATTGAGATGCAACCCTGGTATTCCAACATTGTTTATTTCCTCAAAAATGCTAAATATCCAGACAACTTGAATGATAACCAAAGGAGGAGTTTGAAACTGCAATCACAAAAGTATGTTTTTTTGCAAGGTGATTTATTCTGGAAAAACAGAGATGGGATCTTATTGTTGTGCCTTGATAAAGGTCAGTCAGAAAAGATACTAAAAGAAATGCACTCTCGAATATGTGGAGGGCATTATTCTGCTAGAACAATAGCCCACAAAATTTTGAGGGCTATATATTATTGGCCTTGTGTTTTCCAAGATGCTCACACTTTTGTCAGGAAATGTGAGCCATGCCAGAGATTTTCAAGCAAGATGAAGTATTCAGGGGGCATTGTTATTAAATTCAGTAGTGGTAGAGGCTCCCTTTTCTATGTGGGGAATGGATTTTATAGGATAATTTAATGAAAAATCAAGTGGAGTCCATGGCTGGATTTTGCTAGCAACTGATTATTTCACAAAGTGGGTAGAAGCAATCCCAACCAAAAATGCAACAAGTACTGTGGTGATTAATTTTTTGATGGATAACATAATTACAAGGTTTGGTGTCCCCCTTAAACTAGTAATGGACAATGCCATGTGTTTTAGGTCAGAAGAATTCATTGACTTTTGTTCTGATATGGGAATTGTCATGTCTTATTCATCCCCATACCATCCTCAAGCTAATGGTCAAGAAGAATCCAGTAATAAGAGTATTTTGCAAATCTTAAAAAAGACCTTGGAGGGAAATAAAAGAGCTTGGCATGTTAAATTGAAACTTGCCCTTTGGGATAATAGGATTACTATCAAGAAGGCCACTAGAAAGTCTCCTTTTGAATTGGTTTATGGTATTCAGTCAAGAATGCCTGTTAACAATTTGGTCTCAATTTACAAGGTTATCCAAGATGAAGGAATAGAAATCTCTAAACCCATGGAAGAAAGGATGGTTCAGTTGGTGGAATTGGATGAGATAAGGAGAGAGAGCCAGAGAGAAAATATCAAACTACAGCAAAGAATGAAATACCTTTTTGACAAAAGGGCATATGAGAGAAAGTTTATGCCTGGTGACTTTGTGTTGCAATGGAATGTTAGGACTAAAAAGAAGGGAAAGAATAAGAAATTTGAATCACTATGGATTGGAACTTTCGTTGTTTCTCAGATTTTTGGAAAAGATTCTTATTTCCTCAAGAGTTTGGATGATGAAGAATAGGAATTGCCAGTGCATGGACAATTCTTGAAAAATTTCTTTAATTGAGCTTTTCTCCATGCACAGTAGTTTGTAGTATGTACAGGTGTGTTTCCCTTTTGTCATGTGTTTGATTCTAGTTTAAGGTTGGTCTATTTTGTGGTCTGCTTCCCCTGAGATCTATGGTTCTTGTTATAACCTAGTGCTTAAACATCCTTAGAGAGAGCCACTATTGGTGTTATTTCTTACTTAAGGTGTGCCATGTAATTTTATTAGGGTCTCTTGTCATTAATAATGTCTAGGGCTTTGAAATCAAGTTTCAGAGTGTCCTTATGCCTCTGCAAAGTTCCTCAAACCCTTAACCTAATTGAAAATGGTTAAAAATGACTAAAAAAAACCCTAAATGCCTCAGCCGGTTCTATTTTTGTGTTACTTTTTCGGTCACTTAAGTCACCTTAAGTCATGTGTCCATGTTGAATGGGTTACTTTTTGCAAAAATATTGTATCATCCTAACCACTTTAATAATTCCTAAGTCCCGCTATGTAAATCCCCTTTTACGTCATCACCCTATGTATCAAGCAAGTCAGAAAAGATCAGACGGCGTGCTTAATCACTTAAAAGAAAGATGCACGACATCTAGCGGTTAAGTGAATAAGCAGTGATGACGCGTGTCCTTGGTGGGACCGAGCATGTTGAGAGAGTCCTTAGTTAAAAGGTGAGAAACTATGAAAAGATCGGATGGCACGCTTAAATGATTAAGAGAAAGATACATGACATCTAGCGGTTAAGCAAATAAGCGATGATGACATGTGTCCTTGCTGGGGCCAGACAGTCATAAAGGTATTTTGTTAAATAGAACACAAGTTTAAAAAGATCAAATGGCCCACTTAATCGCTTAAAAGAGAAGTGCACAGAATCTAACGAGTAAGCGATTAAGCAAAGGTGACACCTGTCCAAGGAAGAATGTGGGTCCATTCACAGATGAGTTAATAGGTGTTAAAGCCTGAAAGGATCTAATGGTCAGCTTAATTGCTTATACTCAAGATGCTCGACATCTAAGGAGTAAGTGATTAAGCAGTGATGACATCTGGCAGTTGGTGGGCCCATGCTTTCAGAGCTGACAAGAGTTTAAGCTTCAGTTAAGTTGTTCTATATCTGACAGCTCACTTAATCACTTAAAGGAAAAGTGCTCGACATCTAACGAGTAAGAAATTAAGTGGTGGTGACATGTGTCCTTAGTCGATAGTTGTTTCTGGGAAAATAAGATAGCTATCAGATGCGAAGGATGATGCCCAGAATTGACAGTCAAAATTCAAAATTGATAAAACAAGTTGCAGAGAGCCGTTAAGCCATGAAATTGAAGCTTGTAGATTAATTGCATAAAGTGTGACATCTCTAGTCAAATTCAATTCGAAAGACTGATTTCACTGAGGCCGTAAAATTGATTAAGCCAACTGCAGCCTCAATAATTCACCAAAAAAATATGAGCAAAGATGGAATTGTGAAGAAAACCAGCTTCACGTGACTTCTGTGTAGAACGGATAAGCTCACTGATTCACTAGCATTCCAATTGAGATAGAATTTGCAGTTCAGAAAGGTCTTAGAGCTTTTGTTTCATAACACGATTATAGTATTGATAGAAAACCCTTAGAATGGCCCCTAGAATTGAAATCTCTGGACAAGTTGATTACCAGAAGAGAAATGCCAGGGAAGACTTATTTCAATAATTACCACTTTCTTTAGGGGATGCCACACAAGCTAAAAAGATAGTCCCATTGCATCCTCATTTTAAGATCGGAGAAGGATTGTATGATTTTGGTAGATGGGCAAAGGATGCTAAGACCAGTTTTGATGGCCTCACCCTATTCAGAATGGCTTATAGTCAGAGAAATGCCTCTACCCTAGACTGTAATATTTGAGAATTAGATGTGGGAAAATTGATAGCTCCCAGTGTGTTCATGGATACTGATTTATTCATCTTAATCACAAACACTTATGATAAGGTGGCTAGGGTTGTTAGGGACACCCAGGGAAACATAATATTGACTGTATCAGCAGATGAAATAAGAAGGATTTTCAAGCTGACTGATCCCTCCCAAAATATGGATGATATTGATCTTGAGTATTTCAAAGAAATATACAATAACCAAAGAGACTATTACAGGGGTGAAGTAGTGAAGGGGTATGCCAACAAAATAGGAGACTTGGTAGTGATAGCGCCAGCTAGAACCCCAGAACCCTTTAAATTGGATCTTTTAAATGGCAAGGCTAGAAAAATGTACAGTTGTCTATGTAATTTTTTGGGGATAGATGAAGAGGGGGCAATGCCTATCCATATAATGTTGACGGTTGTTCAGATTCTGCATCCCCACTTGTCAGTAGTGTTTGACTATGCATCTTATATTTCTCAGGAAATGCATGATGGTCTGTCAGGGATCCAAGATGGCAATATACAGAAACCAATGGGTTGGTATTACCTCATGATGCATATGTTCTTATTCAACAGTGCTGATTTCTTTGAAGAAGAAATGGAATTGGAAAAATTCCAAGATGGTAAAGAATTGCCTGTCCATATGTGGAGTGCTGATTTATCATGGGACAGGAAGAATGCTAGCTATGTATATTTTGACAAAGTTTTTGCAACCCAACTTAAGTCATTACTAAGAAACCAAAATGCTAGAGTTCATAATGAAATGATGATGCTTTTAAGGCCTATGGAATATTCCCTAGAGTTAAAAATCACTCACAATTGGGGAGATTTAATCTTATACCCTTTTTCCATAGTAATTATGGTTTATGGTTTCAGAGGTACCCCTTATGTGCTACCTTACACAGTCCCACTCAAGATTGAACTGGTAAAGATTATAAGACAATTAGGTGGGTTACAGGAAGAATCCCTGACTGGAAAGATGAAAGGAAGTATCTTTCCTACCCTCACTAGAGCCCATCACTTTATCATAACCAAAGGTGGGTGGACACAGTTTGATAAATTTTTTGAGCCTTATCACTTAGCCACTTCTATGTCCAAATGTGCAGATAATGAGGACTTTATCATGGGTATGTTCAGGAAGAGAACTAATTGTATAATACTAAAGCATCAATTCAATTATCCAAAAGATATCATCAGGAACATTTTTGACCTGGATGTTCAAGAAGTCAGGAAGGAAAAATGGATGGCATACAAGAAGTCTTTGGACTTTGTTCATAATTTTGACAAGACTTATGATCCTTTAAAGGATTTTTTCCCATGGTCTTACAAAATTGATTCACTGATGAATCTTTTTGAGGGAATAATACAAACTCTAAATGAGAAGAGGAAGAGAGTAGTTGAGAGTGATCCAGAAATGGCTCTTGCTATTTTGAATAAATTTCCACAGAGCATAATAGTTCCACTAGGGAACTATGTAGTGTATAAGAGAAAAGGATATACCACTGTTGCTCCCAAAGTTGACTAGTCCCTTCAGCATAAGGGAAAGAGGCCAATAGATACTAATGTTCAAGAGGCATCCTCTCCCAAGAGGTAAAGGGTGAAAATGAAAGAATAGGGGAGTGAATTGTATTCTCCTTCCCAATCCCCCATGCAGTATGATGACCAGACCATTGTTGAACAACTGGTCAAAATGAGGAATGCTGGTGAAGTGGTTGTTACCACTCAAGAACTACAAGAAGGGATGCCAAAGGAACCAAGACATACAACATCTGACCTCACAGTGGCAGAATTTTCAGGTAAGGAATTAGATCCTTTGACCAAACAAGCCAGTGATGAATTCTTGTCTGATGACCACTTCATCAAAACTAGGGCTTTCATTCAATTCCTATGGAGATGCCATATCGATGAATACAATAATAAGTGCCAGAAGATGATAGAAGCTCAACCCAATTCTGCCAAAGATGATATAGAGAAAGAAGTTAAGCAAGAAATGATATCAAAATTTGATAAAATTACTCCTGAAGAGGGTAGACAGATGGTCAAAAGGCAAGGAGTTCTAATTTTGACACAATGGGACCTAGCTGATGCAGTAGTTTTCTATGCTATAAGGAAACAAGCTAAACCTATGAGCACTACTGGGATATCAATTGGTGCCCATTTTAGTGAGGATCATGCAGCTTTGGCAATCTGGTCGCTAAAGAAAAAGGACAAGAGGAAAATAAGAGAAGATGATGAGACTGAAGACACAAGCAGTCTAATTGTGAAGAGGGTTGTAGATACCTCAAGAACTGAATAGGATAACCTTGTTGTACAAGCAGCCAGTTTAAGCTTGAAAGTGTCAGAAAAAGAAAAGGAAGCCTATGCTAGCTTAAATGAAAAATATGAGCTTGTGCTCAAAGCTTATAATGAAGAGAAGCTTAAATACTTGATGAAAGACAATAGAATTGCAGTGTTGGAAGGTAAGAAAAAGATCCAATCTGTGCCCCAAGGGATGATCACTCAGGAACCTCATCAACCCTCCTCCTAAATTCCATTTATAACATATCCCACATCACCTGCACCTCTAAGTCCTACTATTTAAGAGGCCATTGATGCCAAAAGAGCGGAGTTGGAGGCTGAGAAGAATAGGTTAATAAATGAAAGGACAAGGTTAGAAGAAGAGGGAAAAAGGGACCTTGAAGATTTCGAAGCATACAAAGAGGCTGAGTAATTGGTAAAACAAAATCATTTAGATCAGATCTTCTCCAACCTCAAAAGGTGTGCCAGTGAGGTCAACCTCTCTAACCTCTACCTATTGGTAAAAAATATTGCAAGCATCACCAACAAATATGAGGATGAAAAGGAACAATGGAATCTGATAGTAGGTAAATGGAAAGGGAAGGCAACCCATGTTAAATCTTTCAATTCCCTCTCAAAAGAACAAAATAATATTGATATTATCCTGACAAGCACTCATAAGTGTCTCAAATTGATGGTCAATTTAGACACCAAGAGGAACATGGTCATGAAGAAGATCAAAACTCTGATGGGAGAATTCTCCAAGGATAGATATGATATGTATCCCAATATGTTCAAAGAAGATGGGAACATAAAAAATGAAGCCCTATGTCTAAGGCAATTAAATGAAGCACTGACTAGCAGGACAAAAAGTATTGTTACATTGGCAAACACTGGCTGGTTTGTGCTGCCTATTGATATTTTGAACAAAGGCAAGGCATTTTTTGTATCTTGGGAGGTAGAAGTTGAGAAGGCTAACAATGACTGGGAGGAGTTTGATATCCGAAAGGATGAAGTTCTCAATTTCAGTTGGCCGAATGATGAGGTGTTCACTACATGGGTTAGCAAATATGGTGTAGTTATCCCAGTGGCATGAGACAATAAATATGAATGGGACAACTAATACCAAGGAGTTTGAGTGAATAGAGAAAATTAGATATTGGGGCCTCTGCACCAACAAGAGAACAAGATCTAGATGACAAAGACCCAACTACCTCAGAGCAACTTCAAGTATTCATGTGGTCACAAGACAAAAGATTACATGGCTCATAGCAAAGATTTGTTACCCCATCTGCCTGAAGTTTTGTCTCTTCTTGAAACTGTATTTTGTCCTTTAGCCCAGTCATTTGTAGCTTGTTGCATCCTTATTTTCCAAAAGGATTCCAAGATGACTATGGCTGCCTATAAGTATCAAGTTTTAATATTGTAATAAAGATGGTAAAAATAAGACTACAAGGCAGATTACTAAATTGTGTCTGACTATTGGTTCTGAGTCTTTGTGAATGTACTGGTATTCAAATCTATATTAATAAAATACAATGGGATCTCCATTTTTATATCTATGATGTCTTCTTGCATTTACTATTAATTCTTATGTGTTCAATTTGTAAGGCACTTTGAATATACTGGTTATAAGGTAGTCATGTTCTTGTCTATGAGTCACTTTCAAGGAAATTTTTAAATCTTGTAGATGATTGCAGAGGATTAGGGTTTATGCAGGGGTTTGATACAGGGGTGTGAGGATGAGAGAATAGTTTGTAAGGAATTCTATCTGGGGTTCATTTGTATTTCCATTGATTATTTTCAGTATGAGTATGCTCTATTTTGACTCTATCACCCATGATTAGGCACTAGTCATAAATGCTGGCAAGTGGTTGTTATCATCAAATTCAAATTTAATCAATCTTTATACTCATGTTATTTCAAGTATAAGTCTAGTTAATTGTATTTAGTACAATTCATCTTTGTGATTCCTTAGAGAGTGAATCAATAGGTTAGCCTTCCTAGGCCTAAATGGCATAAAAAGAAGAAGGATCTCCCATCCTTAATCCACTACTAAAACTTCTTAAAGCTGATAATCTATCAAAGGTGTACCCACCTGGGTGTGTGGACCCCAAAGTGTAGAAGGATTTTCTATCCTTGTTAATTATCCCTTTTCCTTGTGAGAATCTAACTTGGGTATAAGAGAGTCTAGCATTTATTGTCATTATAATCAATTTTGCAAGAAAAAGAGCTAACGGGTGTCTGTATAATTCCTTAGCTCTCCTTTAGCTTGATTGATCAGGACTTTATAAATTTATTCTTCATCAGTTTCTCTTTAGCATCCTCTTTCTATTCACTCCCCTTCCCATGCATATAGAAATGAATTAAGCTTGACTCTTATATAGACATGATATTCACCATTTCTTGATTCTTGATTCTTGGCATGAAAAACAATCCAGCCAATTTGAGTTAAAGCATAACTCCTGATTTATCTTGTAGTTATCTTCATGCCAACTATATAAATCAGCTTTAAATCAATTACTTAACTTTGGTCGAATAAAAAAAAGAAAACAACCAGTTAAGTCTATCTTTAGATCTTACCAATTAGATTTTTTGTCATTTTCTAAACTCTCTGTTCCGTCAGTCAACTCTTCAGTTAGTTGTCGGTGACAACTGCCAGTTCCATTGGTGTGACTCCAGTTAGCTTCGGGATCTCCGTCTGTCGAGCATCATTGGTTTTTACTCGTCGAGCAACTCTATTTTTAGCTCTTCATGCATCCTGTGGTTTTTCTTTGTCGGGCAACACTATCTTTTGCTCGTCGGGTATCAGTGTGACTTTTCTTCTTTGCCTTTACCGATGGTGTGCACTGCATCAGTGTTGTCTGTCACTTGGTGAATACTTGAAATTTATGCATTGCTGAAAGCATAACCTTTGTTCCATTGATTCTCTGAAGTCTTTGGCATTATGTACATGACCGTACAGATGATATCAAGTTGACATCAATGATAATACAAACCATTAACTGACTTAATGTCTTGCATTATCTTCAACTTAACATTATCAAACATTTAATCAGTTATATGTCATCAATCTCTCCCTTTGGCATTGATGGAAACATAATATATTATCACACTATAATATTTCTAATATAATATAAAATACAACAGTTGAGATTCATCAAACTACCAATCATTTTTTTCTGTCAACTGATAAATGTTTGATCACTGGTAAGCTTTGTTTTTAGCTTAGATTTGATTCTTGCAACTTTTTACTTTCTGATGTGTTGAATCTTCTTCTTGTGTCAATTTCTCTCCTTTTCCTATTCTCTCTTTTATGATGTCTTTTTTCTCTTTTCAACAACTCTCCCTTTGTATAAACTTTCATACAATTTTCTCTCCCTAAGGAAATAATGTCTCTCTGTTGGAGTAATCTGACAATGGATAATTTCTCTCTTTTTCAGAAGAATGTGATAATATGGATCTCTCTCCCTTTGACAGGAATTTCAAACTAATATTTTACAAATATCTGACATTCATGTCAAGCAATCTTTTCTCTCCATCCATAACATATTCCTTGAATTTCCCTTATCCATCAGCAATACATTAATATTCTCTGGTGCTCAGTTATGATATATACCTCTTTGTATATAGATGTATCTTTGAAGTTCATCTCTTTGCATGCATCAACATGAATGATATTCTGATAATATGTAGGCTAATGCAACCTTCAGTCTTTTACTAACTGGTAGATAAGGGTTTGACCCCTAGTCTCTTTCTCAACTACTCAAACATATCCTTGGGCAGTGGCTTGGTGAAGATATCAGCTAATTATTCTTTTGATTGCACATACTCAAGTATCACTTCTTTTTCTTGAGCTTGTTCTCTTAAATAATGATACTTGATTGCAATGTGTTTAGTCTTGGAATGCATGACTGGATTCTTGGAAATGTTTATTGCACTGGTGTTATCACAATAGATAATCACTGGTTCTGAGATCTTCATATGCATACCTTCCAGCAACTATTTGATCCATGCAATGTTTGAGCAATTTGCAGCAACAACAACATATTATGCTTCTACAATAGACTAAGAGATGCATCCCTACTTCTTGCTAATCCATGTGACAAGTCTATCACCCATAAAGAATGCTCCTCTAGTTGTCCTCTTTTGATCATCAAGATTTCTAGCCCAATCAGCGTCGGTAAACACCTTAAGTTAAAATTTGCCTTCTCTTCTATACCATAAGCAAAATTCATCAGTATTCTTTAGATATCTTAAAATTATTTTCATAGCAGTCATATGTGATTCCCTGGGATTAGCAGAAAATCTAGCAACAATTCTTACAACGTGTGCAATATCTGGTCTAGTGTGTACAACATACATGAGTTTTCCAATCATTGATCTGTACAAAGTCTGATTTACCTCTGTTGTCTTGTCTTCCTTTTTCAACTTACATCTAGTAGCCATCAGTGTTCCAACTGGTTTGTAATCTTCCATCTTAAATATTTTCAGGACCTCTTTGATGTATTTGGACTGTGTAATGAAAATACCATCACTTTGTTGAATGATCTGTAGACCAAGAAAGAACTTGATCTCTCCAAACATAGACATCTCAAACTCTTTGCTCATCTCATCA
>MU227687.1:2133188-2154983 GCA_018584345.1 Thuja plicata | reverse complement strand
CACATGACACAATCTTTTGTGCCACAACCATATGTCTTCATTTCTAGTCATTAAGCAAGTGGTGTTAGTATCATTCAGATAGAATAAGTTACCTTTAGTCTATTCACCGGTACCAATTAGTTTTCCTGATTTATTGAAGATCTTTGCCTTCTTGTTCTCAAATGCTACTCTTTGACCTGAATTATTTAGTTGAGAAACACTCAATAGATTATAATTCAATCTTTTTACCCAACAACCATTTTCACATTTAATTAGGTTATTCACCATTATTATTCCTTTACCTTCAACTGGACAAGGTGTATCATTACCCATTCTTACTGTACCACCATTATATTACTCAAAAGTGTTAAACATTTCTTTGTCACCAGTAATGTGGTGAGTGTAGCCACTATCTATAATCCAGATGTCATTCTTGCTAACCTTAGATATGAGTGCAGTTTCTACATACCTTTCATCTTCATCTAAATCATCCTTCATAGCTACAAATACCATCTTGATGTCTTCATCAGGTTTGGTGTCAGTATCTTCATCTTTGCAAGAAGCTAGGTAGCTAGCCTTCTTTCCTTTATCCTTGTAGTCTCAGGTATATCTTCTTTTTGATTGTCGGTAACCTTTGTAATCTTTGCTATCACATCTGTCAGATTTCTTCTCAAAAGATCTATCATTACTTTTGTCATCTTTTCTTGTATTAGGACATCTTGCAGCAAAGTGTCCAATCTCTTTACAATTAAAGCATACAAGTGATAGATTGCCTTTGTATTTACCTTTGCCTCTCTGCATTCTTCTAGCCATAAGTTCTTCTATTTCTTCTAGATCTTCTTCTTCACTTTCACTTTCACTATCTCTTCTAGATGAGT
Source organism: Thuja plicata (assembly GCA_018584345.1). NCBI lineage: Eukaryota > Viridiplantae > Streptophyta > Pinopsida > Cupressales > Cupressaceae > Thuja > Thuja plicata. The sequence goes on along the minus strand of MU227687.1, from coordinate 2,154,126 downwards.
TTCTATGACTTGATTTTCTTATTTTCATAGAAGACTTAAATGTAGACTCTAATTTTGGTAAGACACTATTGTCAAAGTTATTCATCTCAAATGAAATTAGTCTACCAATCAAACTATCAAGAGTAACTATATTGTTTTTTATTGCTCTCATTTCTTCAATGGAAAAAACTCTAATAGCATATATAGGAAATAAGGTTCTTAAGATTTTACTTACCACTGTCTCCTCTTCAAGTGTACCTCCAACACCTTGTATAGCATTGACTACTTCATTTATCTTTGTGTTGTACTGTGTGATGTTTTCTCCTTCTTTCATTCTGAGATCATCAAACTTTCCTGTAAGGTTTTCTGCCTTGGCTCTCAGAACATTTGTATTACCTCCATGTACATGCTTTAGTTTGTCCCACATCTTCTTTATAGTTTTGCAATCCTTGACATCTTCAAATTTAGCATCAGAGAGTGAGGAAGAAAGCTCTATAACCATGCAGTTATGCTCATGCTTCTCTCTCAATTGATCTACTGTCAGTACTCCTGTGGGCAACACATATTCAGTATCTAGGAATTGAGTAACATCATTACCAATACCTGATAAGTGGAGTCTTATCCTACTTTTCCATGAAGCAAAGTTGTCTTTGTTCAACTTGGGCACATCTTGTCTATTCATCTTGTGATCCTGACTTAGGTCTTGAAATCTTCCTTCTAAGCACACAAGCTCTGATACCAATTGTTAGTAATAAATAAGAGGGGGGGTGAATCGGTGACCTCAAAATTTATCCTTCAACCATTTACCACCATTCAAATAAACCTCAAATTATTAAGTCCCTACAAGATGCATGCCATGAAATACTTATAATGATTAAGTGTCTATTAGTTTTCCTTGTCTGTCCTTATTCTCCTTGATTACCGATAAGCAATAAAACTATTTATCGAAACTCAGTAAATAAGAAGAGTATACCAATCCATCCAGAAATGCATATGTGAAATGTAAAATAGTAAAGTAATAAACCATACACACATAACACATGGATTTTAACATGGAAACCCTGTTAAGGGAAAAAACCACTGGGACCGGTACCCCAAATTTTCACTCTTCTGAAATGAGCCCTATTAGGAGCCAACCCTATTAAAGGTTACAACCACACGGTTAGGTGTGACCTTTTTGGAGGATTTTATGCATAGAGGTTGTCACATAGTATCGGGCATCTATTGCTACCATCCTTGAATTAGCCTCCTTCTTAGACTTTCAATAGGTATCGGTCAATTCCAATGCTACTTTCATGAATCAACCTTTTTGGCACTCCTTGGGATGTACCTCAATATATAGAAGACTATTAAGTCTTGATCAGTTAAGAGACTTGATGCTTCAATGGTTAAATTGAAACACTATGACCTATTTCTAATGCAACTTTGAATTGCATATTTTCAGATCTATTTAAGTACATTACCTCTCTGATCAATGTATCAATTCAATTCTTTGTGCTCCACACTTTCTGCTCTGTGATGCTATGTTTCACTATTCGTCGGTGTCTGCAGAATTCCTTAGCTCTCCTTTAGCTTGATTGATCAAGACTGTATGAAGTTATTCTTCATCAGTTTCTCTTCATCATCCTCTTTCTATTCACTCCCCTTCCCATGCATACGGAAATGAATTAAGCTTGTCTATTATATAGACATGATATTCACCATTTCTTGATTCTTGATTCTTGAATCTTGGCATGAAAAATAATCCAGCCAATTTGATTTAAAGCATAACTCCCAATTTATCTCATAGTTATCTTCATGCCAACTATATAAATCAGCTTTAAATCAATTACTTAACTCTGGTCAAATAAAACAAAGAAAACAACCAGTTAAGTCTATCTTTAGCTCTTGCCAGTTAGATATTTTGTCATTTTTTGAACTCTCTGTTCTGTTGGTCAACTCTTCAGTTAGTTGTCCATGACAACTGCCAGTTCCGTCGGTGTGATTCCAGTTAGCTTTGGGATATCCATTTATTGGGCATCATTGGTTTTTACTCATCGAGCAACTCTATTTTCAGCTCGTCAGCATCCTTTGGTTTTGCTTCGTCAGGCAACACTGTCTTCTACTCGTCGAGTATCACTGTGACTTTTCTTCTTTTCCTTTACCGATGGTGTGCACTTCGTCAGTGTTGTCTGTCACTTGGTGAATAATTGACATTTATGCATTGCTAAAAGCATAACCTTTGTTTCATTTATTCTCTGAAGTCTTTTGCATTATGTACATGACTGTACTGATGATATCAAGTTGACATCAATGACAATACAAACCATTAACTGATTTAATGTCTTGCATTATCTTCAACTTAACATTATCAAACATTTAATTAGTTACATGTCATCATCTAGTGTATTGTTAGTTGTCATTTTTGAAAAAAATTATTCTACCAAGGTTCACCTTGGTCCATTTAATAAGGAATTGTAGGACCCTTAAAAATTGTAACCTTATTCTTGTACAATAAAGAAAAAGGGGAGGAATGTTTTGTTGTAATGCAAGGGGAAGATGCTCCTCTTTTCACTAATTGCACGTCTGGAAGGAAGATGGCCCAATAAGCTCAAGTAGGACTTAAGAACTAAATGAGTCAATGATCCTTTGTTGATAATGGATTGAGGTAAGTTGTATTTTAGAGGAAATGATAGGGTGATGGAAGATAGAAGGATAAATAAGATTAAATGACAACTTTCAGCATAAATAGATAGATAGAGATTAGACAAGAAATTATAGTGACCTAAAACATCAACAAAAAAATAGTACCAATCTATGGTTTGAATCTGAGGCTAATTTGGAGGGGTATAAAACACATGGGGTGTTATGTTCCCAGGTATAGATAGCCAGGGGTGTTGTATACCTTATACATTTTTCTAAAACATACAGACATATAAAAAAAACCAATGGCTTCTTGGCCCAAGAAAATAACTCTGGAGCACTGAAAACAATCTTCAGAATACATCCATGTCTTATATTATTCTGTAGCACTAAATACATACTTTTCTTCCCTTATTCTTTAATATTAAATGCATACTTGTCTTCCACTATTCTGTAACATTTGAAAACAACTTCTCTTCCACTTTTCTATAGGTTTAGTAACACCAACATGTCCAACACATAATCTTACTTCTCCAAATAGTAGAGTTTTATAATATAATGTTTGAGAAAACAAGACCTCCATAACACAATATTTTACATCAATGAAAATAGACAACCAAACATATGTTCCCAAACAATCCCCATTTTTCATTGATAGCAAGCAACCACCAAAAATATTTTACTAAAATATCAAGTACTATCAAATCTCACTTACTGAAACAATGAAAATAATCTTGGACAAATAAGCATTTTCCTTATCTTTCTCCCCCCTTTTCCATCATGAAAAGGGCCAAGAACATAGTTACCACTGCACAACTCTGATAACAACCACTAGCTTTAGTCTAGAAAAAGAGTAAGTTAAAAGGCTTCCCCTGAATAGATGCACACTATGATGCACTAAGCTAGAAGAAGGAGAGGAAACAACCCCAAGATTCTCTTGGAGAAAATAAAAAATTTCATGATCATATGATGGCACTTATCTTCAACAATTTTCAGTCCTCCTAACTAAATCAGCATAGTAGGGAAATTTTCAAATGACATATTATCTTCATTTGATGAGATAGGAGAAGAAACATGCTCCTCGCCAATAGGAGCATCATGAACATCAACATCTTCCTATTCTTCCTCTTTATCGTTGCTTGAAACAATCACCGAAACAAAGTATTACTTTGAACATATCCATTTGACACTCTTTTCTTGATTACTAGAGAAAAACAATATCTTTAGACATATTTTTCATAATTTTTCCCTTCACTAGCAGTAATAGGTAGTTCTACCATAGCTTCAAACCATGCAACACCAATATCTTTTGAAGTCTCAATAATTCTCATATATGAAAAAATAGTTTCCTAAATAAAACTAGACTCTACCTCTTCTATGTAGCAGAAATCAACATAGATTCATCCTATCCTCCAACTTATCAAAGAATCTTTTAAAATCAACAACATTGTTATTCAAACTATCCAAATACATAAAATTTCTGAAATCCAAATTTGAACAAAGCTTAGTATGATCAATCTCTGACAAAACCAAACAACTAATACATTGATTACATGACCATTCAATCACCTTTCTGGACCACAAAATTTAATGTCCCGCCAGGGAACCCAGAAGAACTAGTCTAATATGCAACTAAGTTAATAGGATAATTTTTTTTTAATGTTTACAAACAATAATGTTAACAACGTGGAAGCAAAAAAATAAGACAAATGACATCCACATAAATACAAATTAACCAAGGTTAAAAATCTCGAGGGTTCCTTGGCATAGAATTACTTAAGCAAACTAATCTATGAAACAACCATAAAGAACTGACATAAGGATACATCAACTAAATCCAATAATATACATCTCATATAATAAGACTACATATACAATTGATACCAAAGGTAAACATGAAAGAATCAACATCCATTGCACATGTCATAGGTTATGCCATAATACCCAACAATACAATACATCTACCGAAAGGATGGTATCTAATATACAAATATGGTACAAGTATACAACTCATGAAACTGAACTAGTCTTTAGAAGAAATAAGAAGATAAAAGAAGAATAAATGCAACAAGGATTGTCCAAGCATGAAGACAAACATCGGATCTCAATGGTAATAAGAATCACTACCACCTAACCTCATAGAACCAACGGTCCACTCCCACTATGTTGGGGAGATAATAACATGCCCACTCACACGGGTATACAACAAGAAGGAAAACACCAAAGGTATACAAGACCATCATAAAGAAATGCATAGGAAGATCCTAGAAGCACTTTGAATCACAATAAGGATATCTACAAAACACCATAGGTAACCGACACATGTAGGATAACCTAAGATGTATATAGGAAGGTGTTATCATGTATGTCTAACCCTTATTTTTGTCCTAGTAATCCCTCAATGGATCCTGACACTCAAGTGACCATACATGGTATCAATGACCTCTCAAACAGAAAAAGTCACTAACTATGCCAAACACACACCCCTCAAGGTGGAAAGCATCATCTCATCCTTCATCTTAGCCTATAGAAGTGCTCAAGCATGGGTGAGGACTTATATATTATTAGATTATACTAAATCACCCTAATAAATTATTAAATTATCACTTGTTACAAATACTTACAATAAATGATCCTAGCAGCCACTTGTGGGCTCCAGCACTTATTGCAAGCCACCCCCTACTATACAATTAGGTAACCTACCCTAGGTTCACAAAATAACATCACTAAGGTATAATATCAAACCTCGTCACTAATTCCCACTCATATAGGGATACACCCTCAGAGAATCATAAACAATATAAAAAAAAGAACATAAATCTTGGAACTGGTTCTTGCCCATACAAGAACTATTGGTTCTCAATTAACCAATACCACATAAAGTACTATCACATGACTACATAAGACAAGTTAAGACAAATCAGGTTGGGTAGAAAGATTGAGACTCAAAATTGATATCAACATGAACATGCACTGAAGCACATAAAACACCATAGAAAATTGAAACCCCAAAACCTTTGGTTTAACATCCTGATAGTCAACTAATCCCAACAGACACCCAACACATTGTAGTTTCACAAAGAAGTGGGCTAAGGACTCTAGAAGAGCTGAGACAGAGTTCCAGAAGGAGCTTTTCCAAGAAGAATTGAGAAGCTAGAGGAACCCTACAGATGAAGAAGCAAGCAGTAGCCTAGCTTGGGCAAGAGACTCGCTTAGAAAGCTACAGCAATATAAGATCAATGGAGCTAAGGTTAGGGCCAGGGCCAACTGGATCAAGGAAGGGGACAGAGGTTCCAAATTTTTCTTCCACCTATTGAAAGCTAAGGAGGATAAGAATAGTATTAGCTGCATTTTCCAAGAAGGGGTTACTCTCTCAACCCAAGAAGGCATCCTCCAAGCCTTTGTTGATTACTATTCCAACCTTCTCACTTCAGAAGACTCAGGAAAAAATATTAGTGAAATGAGAAACAAGATTAAGGGCATTATCCCTCCCTCTCTCAAGATAAAGGATGCAGTAACCCTAAGTAGGTCCCTCTCTATTGAAGATATTGTGGAAGCCATTAGGCATATGAGTAATGACAAGGCCCTGGGTCCAGATGGGCTACCTATTGATTTCTACAAGAGCAACATAGACTGGATTGCCTAGGACCTTCTAAGGGTCTACAATGAAGCTATCAATATTGGCTCCCTAGGGACTGAAATCAACACTAGATGCATTAAGCTTATCCCTAAGGAGGGAGATAAAACCCTAATAAAGAATTGGAGACCCATAACCCTGCTGAATGTGTCATACAAAATCTTGGCCAAAGTTCTAGCTAGGAGGTTGGTAGATATCCTACCCAAAGTAATCAGCCCGACCCAAACCAAATTTTTAAAAGGTAGATATATTTTGGAGAACCTCATTACCTGCTGGGAGGCTATGGAATGGGAAAGATTCTTTGGACAATAGGTCAATATGCTCTTAATAGACTATGAAAAGGCCTATGACAGAACATAATGACAATTCATTATTACAATGCTAGAAGCTCTGGGATTCCCTAAAAAATTCAATAGGATGGTCTTGACACTAATGAATAGGGCCACTGTGATGGTTGAAGTGAATGGAGAGAATTCTAAACCATTCCTTCTAACCAAATCCATAAGACAAGGATGCCCTCTGGCTCCAGCCCTATTTGTGATAGCAGCAAATTCCTTATACAATATTTTAAGAGATAATTCTATATCTCCAAAAGTTAAGGGAATCCTCCTACCCAATGAGGAAGAACTATTAAACATCCAATTTTCTAATGACACCTCCCTCATGGTGGAGATGAGTGAGGGTAACTTCAAGTGCCTCATGGACAAATTTGACATATTTTGTCTAGCCTCAGGTAGCAAGGTGTCCATACCTAACTCTACCCTACTGAGCTGGGAGGAGTCTCCTCCAGGATGGTGTAATCAATATGGATTTACTTGGGGGGGACCTCTCAATCAGACCAGGTACCTTGGAATTCCATTTTTTGTAAGACTAGATCTTAATATTATGTGGAATTGGGTGAAAAGAAAGATTGAAGCAAAGCTGAAGAAGTGGAATAACAGATACTTATCATTGGCAGGTAGGGTGCAGGTGTGTCAAAAGATTCTAATTTCTTACCCCATATACTACTCCTCAACCTGGCTATTTAACCAAGGATAGATTGACTTCATATAGAAAAAAATCAAAAATTACCTCTGGTCAGATGACAAAGGAAACAAAAAATCTCATGTTGTGAGATGGGACTGGTGCACTAGATCTACCAAGCAAGGGGGCCTAGGGCTAAAATATCTTAGGAAGCAAGGTAGTGCTCTAGCTGTTAAGTGGGTTTCCAAAGCCTCCTAAGGAAATGAACCCTCGAAGATCTTGGTGAGACACAAAATTAGCAGAGGCACCCCATTCTGGGCTAGACAATGGAAAAATCTGCCACTAATTGACCTAATGGCAGGGAAATTCAAGGCCACAATTGTAGGATCTGAGGTTTTCCAATCCATCTGGAAGGGATGGGAGTCTATTAGACCCTTCTTATCAGATGACAACCTCCTTGATCACCTTCTAAATATCTATGGAGAAAGATCAATATGGTGGAACCTCTTTAAAGGAGACAAACCATTAGCTCAATTGCAGGGGTGTTCAGCAAAGAAATGGACTGCTCTGGGCATTAAATACTTCTCTGACATCATTGAGGATGAAAACCTTATCCCATGGGAAGTTCTTTCCTCTAGGTATGACTTGCCCTCCTCCCATTGGAGAACCTTCACCATTTTCAGAGAGGCATGCTCCTCCCTTAATCTTCTTATAGACACTTCGGTGGATTTAGACAGGATGGACCTTGTCAAGTGGAAGGATGGAACCCCCTACTGCAAACCAAAGTTAAGAATATCTACAGAATGCTTGCAAAAATAGAAGACATCTTTGACCACCTTAACACCAAATGGAAGTTGAGACTTGACCCCAACACTTGGAGTAAATACCTAAGAAGACTCTGGCACACCCCCGTAGAACCCAAGATCCTCTATTTCATGTGGTGATTCCTTCTGCATAGGCTTCCCATTAATTCAACCTCTGGAGAACCCTTCCCCTGTTCCTTCTGCTCTACTCCCAAGTCCATCTTTCACATCTTCTTTGATTTCTAGTTTGCATCTACCCTTTGGAATCTCTTTGGCATGAAATTGAACCACAACTTCTGTGTTATCAATATTATTTCTAGTTCCTTGTTGGGTTTGAACAATGCTTACAATAGTTTCTAGGCTTCACTTTCTTTTCATGTACTCTGGCATATCTGGAAATTAAGGAATGATAATATATTCAATAGTAGAAATAGTTCTCTCACTAAGTCTCTATGGAGGCTCATCACCCTTAATGTTTCATCACAGGTCACCATGGTTATGTAGGTGAAAGAACACAAAGCACTAAGAGTGGTGTGGGGTATCAGAGAGGTCCTGGGCAGAGAATAGATCTCGTACAACATGACCACCAGATCTGACACTGAGTTTGACTTTGATATCACTATTGGTGAGATGCTTCAACAGATCTAAAATCAGGGGAAGGAAGCAAAGCCTCAGGTTGATACAGGAGACATAGGGGGAGAAGGTGACCAGGGCATCGCCATTATAGCAGAACAGGAAACAGTAGTTGTTGCAGAATAGATGAGCACCAGCAGTGACTCTGTAGGGTCCCTCCTAGATCCACAACCTCCAGTCAATCAGCCAGCCAAGAATGATGTTGTCTACATTCTACCTGCAGAAGAGATCCCTCCACTTTTGTGGGAGGCATACTTCTCCAACCCCTTCAACTTCATTCTCCATGGCGACCGGTGCCTCATATAGGTTGATCACCAGCAGCCATGGATGGCTTGGGTCCCCAGATAGAGCAGCTATAAGTTTTGATCTGAATTGTTGATTATGTAATGGCCCCTTTTTGTATATAATGACCTCCTTTTGTATTGGCATTCCTTGCGTATATATGGGAGACTGTAGGGTTTGTAAGGTTAAGTTGATGTGAACTCTCAATCTTGATGTAACTCTATTTCAAGTTATATATTTATTATGGTTAATAGAAAAAAAAACACATAAACTATTTAATCAGTCACTCATAAGACACATCCTCACATAATGAGTACGATTCCAGAAAGGCAATAAAATTTAGTGATAAACCCATTTATAGTCAACGCTATGCAAATTAGTTTATCTAATAAAATTACTAATAACACAATAATTCAATTTTTCAAAGAAAATGCACAGTAATAGTCTCTATAGATTAATTTATAAAAATTCACATTATATAAATTAACCTATTTAATAATTACTAAATTTTAACTATAATTACAAGCAATTGTTTATTGGCATAATTCACAAGGAATGTAGTGATATACATAAATCATCAAAGAAGTCGTAGTTTGAATAGAAACAATCAATTGTCATACGGACTTCACGTAAGAAAATTTCATGTATAAAGATGAACAAATGAAATTGAAGGTATCCATCTATGTGTATTGGTGTTCAATTTAAACATGCAAAGTTTTTTCTATAGATAAATCATGATTACCTAGCCGAACTAGACAACCTATTTCTCTATTCACCAACCAGCAATTAATAATCTCTAATCCACGACGTTACCTAAGACAAATTCCTTCAATAGAACAATTGTCTAGAATAAAGAATAATAATAATAACACATATTATTAACTATTCCTAATTAATAACTATTATAATTAAAACATTGACAATCATAATAATACAATCTATTAAATATTAACAATACCCAAAAGAAATTGTTAATAATAATAACCAACATAATATCAAAATCAACTATAAACAACCTAAAACTCAAATAATACTAAAGCTTAACAATTACTTAATTAAAAAAAAATTTAATTAATATAAATCTGAATCTAATTTAAAAGAAACTACTTTAATAAATTAAATTTTCATAAAACAAATATTAAATAAAAATTAAATCATAAATTAATTTTTCTTTTTAAAATACAATTACCAAAATTTAATAACACATTCGTTGGGGGCTCTCGGCCCCACCCCCAACCGTAGTCCCTATAAAAATGAGGTTGCGGGGGTCACATGGACCCTGCGGGCCCCGTGGTCCCCCCATTGGAGCCCACGGGTCCGCAGGCCCATGGGCCCTGTGGCCTAGGGCTTGGCCGTAGAGACCGCATGTCGTACCTGTAGGGTACCCTACGATGGTGGCAGGGCGGTGTGGTGGCCCCCGCCACCCACTTAGAATTTGATTTTTTTTCTTTTTTTAATTAAAACATATCAAATGCTTCACCTTATCAAATAACTTTATATATATATATATATATATATTTCCTTTGAAATCACCTTTATTTTTTATTTTATTTTTTTAAAACTGGTGATAAATAAATTAAAACCAAACTGTTACAGCAGCATGCACCCTTTTTCATTTTCAATTTTCTAATAATAATAATAAGAATAATTCTTTCTTTTCAAGAAAAATTTGATTTAGAGCATTGTAAGATAAGAAATATTGGTTTTAAATATGATATTATGTTATCTTACATTTAAAGAATGTTATGTGTATGGAATAAAATGTATTTGAAATGTAGGGGTAAATAAGATGCTCTCCTTTTATCCTTAGATATACAAATGAAGGATCCAAATTGATTAACCCAAAAATAAAGATCAATCATTTAGAAATAAGAGCAAAGAGGAAGATCTTCAATACCCATTAATTTATTTGAATGTGTGATAGGTTTAGATAGATTAAGAACTGTAATTGAATTGAATAGGAGAAAAGTACTAACCTTGAAATGTTGCAGATCTGAAGAATTTTTTTTGGGGGGGTCTGCACTCAGTTTCTGGAAAATATGAGACCAAATCTGGAATAGAAACATAGAGATGAACAAAACCCAAAAATCTTTTTCCGTTCTGACACAATTCTGATTTGTACCCTCAAGTCAATGTCACCATTGACCCAGAATTTCTAATTCAAACCTAGGGTAGAATCAACCTAAAAAGTCTCTGACAGGAAATCTGTTTTCCGATCCTAAAAGTTTTCCGAAAAGGGTATCTGAATCTTCACTCCGATCTACTATTCCAAACCTGTACCTACAACAAAAATGAATTATTTTTCAGGGGGAGGGGTTTTCCTTGGTCAAACCCCAATTTTGGAATTAACTTCAAAGTATAATTGAAATTGCATAAGTAAAACAAAGTAAATGAACAAATTCACCTTTCTTGTAGAAGCCCTTGTGGCGGATTCAAATCTATGAATCCACAAGTATGTATGCACCAAAAAGGATGTAGAATGTAGAATGTAGAAAGTAGAATGTATAATGTAGGATGTCTCCAATCAATTACTTTTAGATATTTAATACCAATCTTGAATGGGTCTTTGAATAGGAAGAGGCTTGGAGGAATGTGGATGGAGAAATATTCAACAAGAGGGCTCCATGGAGCTTGAATCCTTCAATGGCCACCAATGGATCTTCTTGATGAAATGAGTGCTTGAGAAGTGCTTGAGAATGGATGAATTCTTCAATGAATACTTGGCTTTCTTCAAATCTTTCTTCTTCACCTTTGGATCACACTCTTCAAGTCTTTGAATTCTTGCAATTATGCTTGATGATGGTTATAGTTGCTTGTGGTTATCAAGTCTTAGATTGTTAGAGAAAATGAGAGGACAAATCTTCCTTTTATATGAAACTAGGGCACAATCTTCTAGAGAGGCCTACATAGGAGAATTAAATTCCAATTAGACCCATACCCCTAGAAGAGGACCTATATTAAATAGAATTTAAGATTTGTTGTTCCGAAGACTGAAACAGCCGACCAAGAAGTGAGAATTGACTTTTTCCAAAGCCCGACATCTGGAAACCCTAAAATTATGGAATTTGAACCCTGGGCCTAAAAAAGGTTGATTGTGACCTAGGTCAAGTTTGAGGTCGACCTTGGCCGTAAGGTCAGAGTCCTAGTTTTTCAGTCTGGGGTGTCAAAAATAGGCTGAAAAAAGTGGAAATGGGGTAGAACAGGTGGAAAAAGCCAGATCCAAGTCAATGACCCATTCAAGGCACTTGACATGACCCCAAACCACTTACTCGGAAGGATAAACCATTCTACAATGGAAGTGCTTCCATTTTCTGACTTTACATTTAGCCCCCACTTTAGCAAGAGTATGGACTCGACACAAACTCTTGGTAAAGGAGATTATGAAGAATAGATAATCTTACTGAAATCAAAAGGGACAAAGGAATCCTCAAGCCCCCAGGGATTTAAGTCTTTATCAACCCTAATATCACTATAAGAGAGACATCACTAGTTAAGGAGAAAAAGAGAGAGGGTGTGGTTACCTCACCCAATGAGAATTTATTGTGAACCACAAAAGGAAACAGTGCAACTGGAAAGATGGAGTTGAACCGCCTAGTGAATGTGGCTAGTCACTAGTCAACCCATCAGGGAGATCCATTCTTAAAGAAACCTTCCAACCTTAAGGGATCAAAACATTGTAAATTGAAACTAGAGGGATCAAGATATCTGGGTAAATTTAAACTGGAGGGATCAAGAGATCCTATAAATTAAAATATCCATGCTTTAAGGATTGGTCTTTAATCCATAAAGGGAAAAAGTTTTAAGTTTTGAAAATATTTTGAAGGTGCGTGTGTGCAAAAAGTGAGTAGAGCATATGCCCCTGTGTTAAAGTCATTGCTAACACTTTAACAGGAGCAATGGCTTCAATAGAAACATAAACAACTCTACTAATTATGTTTCCACTACGAGATGCCCCAAATGAAGACAAATCAAGGGAAATACCACATAAACATACAAAGAACAGAGAAGGGATCTACCTATTGTGGGGTCAGTATGATCATAAGATAATATGTATATATAGATATGATATTATTGCAAATGAATTGACATCATTCCCCAAAGAAATTAGAACTACAATCACAATGGAGGAAAGAAAACTCAATAGTTATGAAGAAGAGTCTTTTCGGATCACAACATGGAGACCAAAAAGAATTAGTGCTACCATGTCGCATATCCAAGTGGAATACACATAAAAACAACATATAGAAGAATAGAGATACATATTATAGAGGAATTATACAATAGGTTTGATTCCTTTATCACCTTGCACCAACAAAGTAACAAGGGTCATATAAAAGAGTATAACAAACATTTAGTAAACACATTACGGGAGAAGCACAATACAACATGCAAACACATAAAGGGATACCATAAAGTATAATCCAATCAAGTGTGTCACCTACTCTCCCCATCTTGGTTTATATCATTTAGAGAAGGAAAGAAATTTGCAAGAGGGACTATATCCAATACAGTAGGAATAATAGCCAGTTCCAAACAAGGATCCTCTTGAGAATCACGTTGCTCGATACTAGGTGTAATTGTCAATTGATTTGAAAGCATATGAGGTAAATCAATATCAAGATCAATGGTCTCATATTCATCACTTAGATCAATAGGATCATCAAGGGTATGCTCCTCATCAAGATTAATTAAAATGGGATCTAAGATATGAATAGGATCATCATACTCATTCATCTTAACATCATTATGATTATTAACTTCTTCCAACACATCAGGCATAGGTTGGTCACAATAAGGTAAATAATTTTGAAGAATAGAAGCATGGACCCTAGCATTAGATCTACGCTTCTTACGATGTTCATTAGCAGATTTGTTACATTTTTCTTTGTTTGACACATGTGGAGAACTAGGAGGAATAACAACTAGTTCCTTCACAGGTTCTGTAGGAGGATTGGTAAGATTCATAGTAGGCTGAGAAGAGACACTAGGAATTTGAGTAATAGAGCTAGTAGTAATGGATAAAGGAGGTATAGAAGGAGTGGGAAAAAGACCATGGTTAAGATCTATCCAAGGCATGCTTAACTTGAGAATATTGCGATGTTTATAGGCTTGATATGAATGAAAAAGGTTGTTAGGGCAAGGAGGACAAGAATTAGGTAATGAAGGCCAAAAGAAATCAAGAGTATCACAATCTCTAGGCCTATAAGGTTGATACAAACTATGATTAATCATTTTTACTTCTCCATTATGAATAAACTTAAGACATTTATGAATAGGAGAAGTAATAGCATGCATAAAGTTATCCAAGGCAAACCAAATTTGACTTGAATATGATCAGAAGTAGGAATGACAATGAAGGTAGTATCTACAACTTTGCCACAAAGTTCAACAGGCAAGTTAATAGAACCAAGTGCAGGATAGAGAAAACCATTGCAAGTTTGGATCCATGCATTTGATGGATCATAACAATCACATTGTAGGTTTTTCATAAAAATATTTTCCTCAGTAATGACATTTATTAAAGATGTGGGATCAATAAGACAACCATGTGTAGGTATCTTAGCAATCCTAGCATAAATATAAAGGGTACCATCGGGAGCCTTAATAGTCTCAGAATCATCAAAGGTAATTGAATGTTCCTGAGGTTGTTTATCCTTAGTTTGTTTCTGAGGTTTAGGTGGAACTTGAAGTTGAAGTGGAGGTGAAGGATCTTGAACAGTAGGTTGAGATGAAATAGCACACTCCACATGATTAAAAAATGTGATTAAGATCATCCATATTTAAAATGTAAACAATATCCACAGAAGATGGTTGAGCGATGGTATTAGTATCATGTGTAGGTAAAGGATTCGTATAGATTTGAAGGTTTTGATTAGGAGGAGAGACAATTTTTTTTCCATTACCATCAAAATTATCAACAGATAGAGCATTAGAATCAATTAAGTCTTGAAATTTATGCTTTAGAGAATAACATTATTTAGTATCATGGCCATTATGGCGATGGTATTGGCAAAAAGCTTTAGAATCAAAGGATTTTGATGCTATTGTAGTAGGAAGGAGAGGTCAAATAGGAGGAAATTTAATCATATTAGCACTCAAAAACCTACTCATAATAGAATTTAAAGATTCAGAGAGAGGAGTAAATGTATGATTCATACAGAAAGCAGTGGATGTAGAAGTGGCATTGTGGGATGCAACAACAACGTGATCAGCAACCGCATTCATATATTTATTAATCTTGAAATAATTATTAGGTTTCTAAAACTTATTAGGATTAGGAGCAATATCACTCTTATCAACTGGAACAGGAGCCATTGGAGTGTTGCTCTCAAATTGACTCACTTGTAATTGATAATTGTGAAGTGATGCACAAAGTTGTTGATTAGAGGTAAATTCAGTAAGCAGAATCTTATCTCTAATATCCTTTTGTAAATTTTAAATAAACATATGTTGAATATCAATATCAAGAACAAGATAAGAAATTTGCGCATACAAATGCTTAAATCTACCAATAAAATCAGTCAATTTTTCCTTAATGTTTGGTTTACAATGCATTAAAATAGTTAAGGAAACTTGCAGACCAATGTTATTTTGAAATTGTTTTATAAATGTATTAGCAAGTTTAGGAAAAGAATCGATAGAATAAGGAGGTAAAGAACAATACCATTGCAAAGCCTTATCATGAAAAGTTCTAGCAAATAGTTTAGCTAAAATCCTATGGTCATGAGCATAATCACTACAAAGGATTTGAAATGTTTTAACATGAGTAAAAGGATCACCTTTACCATTTTAATTCTCAAGACGAGGCATATTGGCTTGTTGAGGGATAGTAGCATGAATAATTTCTAAGGATAAAGTACTACCCATGTCACATGTAGGAATGATAAACTTGGATTGAGTTAAGGATGCAAGTTGTTCTTGTAAAGATGATACAGTTTGAGCCAAACTAATAATTATGGAATCATTAGAAGACATAGGTGACATAGAAATATTGGGAACACTAGGAAAAGTGTAGGAAGCAGCAGGAATGGAAGACACAACTGGTGGAACACTTGGAACCACAGTTGGAAAGGGATTTGAATAAGTAAAAGGAACATTATGGTATGAAGGTTGTGAGGTAGGTAGAGATACCGGTGGAACACTCATAGGAATAGATGAAATTGGGATAGATGTAGTCATCAAAGGAGGAGTATAAGTAGGAGTGCTAGGTAAAGGAATAGAAGAAGGTCCCTCACTAGTGACAGGAGGAGTGAATCCTAGATCTTGAGCCTCTTGAACTAAAGGTTTAACATTCAAATGCACAATATGAGTGATACCACGCAAGAGATTAATACCTCGATCACTATCACAAAGAAATTTCTTAAGAGCCTCTATAGCTTGGATGGAATCTTGATTATCATTTTCTTGAATAAGCCAATTTCCCATTTTATCAAGTTCGGTTGAAATTTTTTGCACTTGTTCAGGAGGAACTCTTAAATCATGATCCTCATCATGAGATGAGTGAGAAGAGTTATGCTCCATAGAAGGTTTGGAAACATGAGTGGTCAAATTGTCATCCTAGATCCTAAGGAAAGGAGAGGAAGAATCAGGATCAAAGGAACCCATAAGTCTACGACTTCTTCTAACTCCAGGATACTATAAGTAGGACTAGAAGTGGTAAAGCTCCTACACCAATGCAATAAAAATGAACTAATTTAGGAAACACAAGATTTTGATTTTTAATTTTTTAAATGTAAATGCAAGAACATAAAAGATAGCTAATCTAATATGTATGCAAGATCTAACATAAAAAATGTAAATCTAACAACAAAAAGAAAGAGTTGTCTGTCGCGGGTTCACCAAAATGTAAGATAATAAATATTGGTTTTAAATATGATATTATGTTATCTTACATTTAAAGAATGTTATGTGTATGGAATAAAATGTATTTGAAATGTAGGGGGTAAATAAGAATCTCTCCTTTTATCCTTAGATATACAAATGAAGGATCCAAATTGATTAACCCAAAAGGAAGGATCAATGCATAAATGAATTAATCATTTGGAAATAAGAGCAAAGAGGAAGATCTTAAATACCTATTCATTTATTTGAAAGTGTGATAGGTTTAGATAGATTAAGAACTTTAATTGAATTGAATAGGAGACAAGTACTAACCTTGAACTATTGCAGATCTGAAGAATTCTATTTTGGGGGGTTTTCACTCAGTCTCTGGAAAATCTGAGACCGGATCTGGAATAGAAATGTAGAGACAAACAAAACCTAGAAATCATTTTCCATTCTACCATAGTTCTGATTTGTACCCTCAAGTCAATGTCACCATTGACCTAGAATTTCTGATTCTGACCTAGGGAAGAAACAACCTAAAAAGTCTCCGACAGGAAATCTTTTTTTGGATCCTGACATTTTTCCAAAAAGGGTATCTGAATCTGCACTCTAATCTATTGTTTTGAACCTGTACCTACAAGAAAAATGAATTTTTTGTTGGGGGGAGGGGTTAGCCTTGGTCAACCCCTAGTTTTGGAATTAACCTCAAAGTATAATTGAAATCGCATAAGTAAAACAAAGTAAATGAACATATTCACATTTCTTGTAGAAGCCCTTGTGGCAGATTCAAATCCATGAATCCACAAGTATATATGCACCAAAAAGGATGTAGAATGTAGAATGTAGAATGTAGGATGTCTCCAATAAATTACTTGTAGATCTTCAACACCAATCTTGAATGGGTCTTTGAATAGAAAAAGGCTTGGAGGAATGTGGATGGATAAATCTTCAACAAGAGGGCTCCATGGAGCTTGAATCCTTCAATGGCCACCAATGGATCTTCTTGATGAAATGAGTGCTTTAGAAGTTCTTGAGAATGGATGAATGCTTCAATGGATACTTTCCTTGCTTCAAATCTTTCTTCTTCACCTTTGGATCACACTCTTCAAGTCTTTGAATTCTTGCAATTATGCTTGATGATGGTTATAGTTGCTTGTGGTTATCAAGTCTTAGATTGTTAGAGAAAATGAGAGGACAAAGCTTCCTTTTATATGAAACTAGGGTACAAACTTCTAGAGAGGCCTACATAGGAGAATTAAATTTTGATTAGACCCATACCCCTAGAAGATGACCTATATTAAATATGATTTAATATTTGTTGTTCCGAAGACTGAAACAGCCGACCCAGAAGCGAGAATTAACTTTTTCCAAAGCCCAACATCTAGAAACCCTAAAATTCTAGAATTTGAACCCTGGGCCTGAAAAAGGTTGATTGTGACCTAGGTCAAGGTTGAGGTCAACCTTGACCCAAAAAGGTCGACCTTGACCCTGAGGTCAAAGTCCCATTTTTTCATTTTGGGGTGTCAAAAATAGGCTGGAAAAAGTAGGAATGGGGCAGAACAAGGGGAAAAATCTAGATCCAAGTTAGGGACCCATTCAAGGCACTTGACATGATCCAAAACCACTTACTCAGAAGGCTAAACTAGTCTACAATGGAAGTGCTTCCATTTTCTGACTATACAAGCATATTCACTAATATTAGGGATATTTTCCCTCGATCAAAACTCATTCATGAAGTAAACATGGATTTTATTTTTTGACATGCAAATTGATACAAACAAGAAAGAATTCTAATTTAATATAAACTTATTTTCAAGAAGGGTATCTTTACTAAGCATGCAAATTGACTCAATTGCCTTGTTTTCATGCAGATCTGATCCTGGTTTTGGCAAGAACGTGACAAAGGTGAATTTTTTACATTTAAGGTATGATATTAACATATCCAAGGGTTGTAAACCATTACTTGTAAATAATTATCAATTTTCTCTCAAAGAGGACATTTTTCCCAAGTTGAAACCCTAAGGCCAATTTTGAAACAAAATCATTCCACATGAAAACCCTAATGCCCATTTTGCATTCAATACCATAAAATGAAATCCCTTATGCCCAAAAACACAAATCTGATATGCAAACAAGAAGGAAACCTCAAAATTGAACCAAGAACATATTTCTTCAATTTTAAATCTTTAAACCACACAATAATCAAACAAGGAAGATCAATCAAAGGATCATATCTTTTTAGATGCATAGAAGACGGGGATCTGAAAGCTAGAATTGACAAGAACAAGATCCTACCTTAATAACTGATGAGAAGAAAAAATCCACAAATCCAAGCAAAGAAGAATCCACAAATGCTCCTAAGCTTTCTCAAAACTTCAATCACTTGATTTCTCCTTCTCCCTGATTAAACAACCTCTAAAATGGCTTTCAATCCAAGGATATAGAAAACCAAGCAATTGGGTTTTCAAAAAGTGAAACCCTAAAGGGAATATAAATTATCTAATTAATAAATAAAAGAAATTCTTTATTTTCAATTTTCACTTAAAGCATGCACAACTAAACTTTATAATATGAAAACAAAGTCATAATTAAAAGTGCATGAGAATATATTTCAATTAAATAAATCAATTAACCATGCAACTAAAAGTAATATTCAATAAATCAATTTTTCACAATTAATTATAATTAATTGAATTTAATATTTATTAAATCTCAATTATTAAAATCAAGACTTAATAATTAAATCAATTAATTAAATATAAGCATTTAATTAATATTTAATTATTAAACAGCCATATATTCAATATATCAATGTTTTAACCTTCCTAAAGGTGTAATTATTAACATTAATATTTACCATAATTATTCATTAAATAAATCAAGCCAAAAGCATCATAAAATCACCTAAAAACCATCTAAACAGATAAACCCAATAAAACAAACAAACAATTGAAACAGAACCACAAACACACACAAACAGGCTCATGAATCCACGTTACTTGACAGATTCAACCACCAGGATAGCCAATCAGATTCTTGTCTAGTTCTAGGAAAAAATAAGGGTTTAGGGTATGGATTTGTACCTGATATTATATCCCCTCTCCTACCATTGAGATACTGCGATAGGGCACGCTCACTCTTGCCAATTCAGGGAAGTCGTAGCTCGGTACCTGCAAACCTATCATCACAAAGATGAACATACATGAATATAATATAGCAACCAATGGTTGAGACTATTTTATTGTGTGGATCTCGCCGAAGAAAGTAACTATGACTTTGTCCCATACTATACCAAACACATCAAACAGTAATGCAAAACATACAAGTGATCCATATGCATATAAATATAGGGTCAGTATTGTTAGAAAACCATAATCAAAATGACATCATAACATATACATAAACAATATAACATAATCATAAATTTTTGGCAAGTTGACTTCTTAAGGATGCATGACTCATTTTGTGTTATCATCATGGCAACAAAGTCATGTTTAGTTTCTGTCATGAAAGACAAAATGACTAAGTATGAAAACAGGGCAGACAGAGATACTCAGCGATCAGCACATCAGCGCACATGCGGGAGATCTAGTCAGCATATGCACATTCAGATATAAGTTGTATGACATGTGTACATGCTACATCTAGACATGCATAGTACAAAACAATAGTACAACAAAGTTATAGGAAAATCAGTAGACCAGCAGTCCAGAAGATAGAGCATGGAAGTCGACTACTATTTTGATCAGCGTGAATTATTTTGTAATGTAATGGCTAAGAACCTTTTTTTATATGTTTGTAATGATTTAATTATCATTGTAGTAAACATGCTTGAGCCAACTTGTTTGGAAGCGTTGTATATTTTTTTTTAGGGTCGACTAGTGTTTTGTTTTGGGTCGCGCCTATTCGAATATGAACATATAAGTATGTAATGTAAAGTAATGTTACAAGCATCGATTATCATACAAGAGAAAGATATAGAGGGATAGTATAATGAAGCTAGTATATGATATATCTCTTTAAGAGAGTAAGATCATTTGTGCATACATGGAACTGATCAGACAACAGTGTCATCACAGCAGTTCATTTTGATATAGTGCATATCATCTTTCAGAAGGTTGTAGCCTTCATCTTATTGGACAGTGAGCCATATACCTTTAATAGGGTTTTGTAAAAGACTCCTAACAGGGTCAGA
>MU227687.1:2051725-2078541 GCA_018584345.1 Thuja plicata | reverse complement strand
AGGACACAAAGAAGACACCCTATGAGCTTTGGTATGGTCATACACCCAATGTAAGTTACTTTAGAATCTTTGGTAGTCAATGTTATATATTGAAGGATGATAGAAATGGAAAAATTGACTGCAAAAGAGATGAAGGTATCTTTCTAGGGTACTCAACCAAAAGCAAGGCTTATAAATGTCTTAACAAGTGATCTAACAAAATCATTGAAAGTGCAAATGTGAAAATATATGAATTTGCAAAAAAGAATGATAAGGAAAGCAAAAAGGAACCAGAGGACTACAACAGGTTTGTTTATACAAAACCTAACACTCTACCTAAGAAACAATATCTCGCTCTTGAGCATCATAACATTTCACCTGAGCATCAGGCTGAAATTACCAAAAAATTAGGAAAATCCTCAAGATGATGTTACGAACAATGGAGATGAGAACGAAGGTCAAGAAGATGATCAGAATGATGAACACATAGCTAAACCAAAACTTTCCAAGTATGTCAGAAGATATCATCCATAGAATCAAATCATAGGAGACAAGAAGGCTGGAACAAGAACAAGAAGTAAGTCACTAAACACCAGATGTTTACTTTGTGATTTTGAGCCTAAATCTGTTAATACTGCACTTGAGAATGAAGAATGGGTCAGAGCTATGAATGAAGAAATATAAAAGATTGAGAAGAATAGTATATGGACACTAGTACCAAGACCAGATGACAAGAATGTCATCAGTACCAAATGGATATTTAGAAACAAGCTGAATGAGAATGGAGAAGTCACTAGAAAAAAAGCAAGATTAGTATGCAAGGGATATGCACAAGAAGAAGGTATTGATTATGGAGAAACCTTTGCACCAGTTTCTAGACTAGAAGGATTTAAAATCTTACTTGCTTATGTTGCATTTAAAAGATTCATGGTATACCAAATGGATGTCAAATCTGCATTCCTAAATGGAATATTAGAAGAAGAGGTATACATTGAACAACTAGAAGGGTTTGTTGATCCAGACAAGAGAAAATTAGTATGTAGACTACATAAATTCTTGTATGGATTGAAAAAAGCACCAAGATCATGGTATGAAAGACTTCACTCATATCTCATTAGCATAAAATTTGTTAGAACAAGTGAAAATAGCAATCTGTACTTAAAAGAAGATACCGATGGTAATATTCTGATTGCTGAAATTTTTGTCGATGATATCAATTTTGGGGGAAATGAATTTGTTATGCAAATCATTTGCTAATGAAATGAGCAAGGAATTTGAAATGTCTATGTTTGGGGAGATCAATTTTTTTCTTGGTTAATAGATTCTTCAACAAGATGCAGGTATATATATCACTTAGTCCAAATACATCAAGGAAGTGTTGAACATATTCAAGATGGAAGATTCCAAACCAGTTGGAACACCTATGGCTACCGAATGTAAGTTGACAAAAGAAGACAAATCCAATGAGGTAAATCAAACCTTATATAGATTAATGATTGGAAAAATGATGTATGTTGTTCATACCAGACCAAATATAGCACATGCAGTTGGAATAGTTGCAATATTCTCTGCTAATCCCAAATAATCACATATGACTGTTGTCAAGAGAATTCTAAGATATCTCAAGAACACCGAGAACTCTGGATTATGGTACAAAAGAGAAGGAAAATTTGAGCTACAAGTCTATACAGATGTTGATTGGGCTAGAAACATTGATGACTAGAAGAGCACAACTAGAGGGGCATTCTGCATGGGTGAAAGACTTGTCACATGGGTCAGCAAGAAGCAAGGATGCATCTCTCAGTCTACTATAGAAGTAGAGTATGTAGTTATTGCTACAAATTACTCCAATCTTGCATGGATCAAAAAATTGTTTGAAGGTATGCATATGAGGATTCTTGAACTAGTAATTATCTATTGTGATAACACCAGTGCAATAAACATCTCTAAGAATCCAGTCATGCATGCTATGACTAAGCATATTGCTATCAAGTATCACTATTTGCAAGAACAAGTGCAAGCAAAGGAAGTGACACTAGAATATGATCAATCAAAGGAACAATTAGCTGACATATTCACCAAGCCATTACCAAAGGATACATTTGAGTAACTGATACAAAGACTAGGGGTCCAACCCTTTTCTATCGATCAGTAAGCTGACTAGGAGGTTGCATCATCCTATACCAAATCTGAAGATCACTCATGTTGATGCAAACACTAAGTTGGACAGCAAAAGATACATCTGTACACAGCAAGGTACAAATCTACACCGAAAAGAAGAGACATTGTATTGTTTATGGATAGGGAAATTCAAGGAATATATTATGTAAAGAGATGGAACATGATATAGATAATTTTTGTTTGGAATTGTTGTCAAAGGGAGAGATGATCTCATTGTCATCAGGGAGAGATTTGCATTATCATAAAGGGATATATTATCTCATTAAATCATCATGAGGGAGAGATTATCTCATTGATCAGAAAAGATTATATCATTATCCATGAAGTGAAGAACCTGAAAAATCAAAAAGAAAAAGTTAATCAATATTCTAAGGGAGAGAAATTGATTACATATGAAATATCCATCTAAGGGAGAGAAGTAACAAAGGGAGAGAGTTGAGACAAAGAGAAATATTGTTGTCAAAAGAAAAAGAGATTATCAAGAAGATGAACAGTCAAGGAAGAGCACATATTAGAACAGAGATATAAGATGATACATCTATCCAGTAAAGGGATTGAATATTGAAGACAACCATTCTGTATGAAACAAATCTAATCTATTGTGATCTTACCAAAAGTAAGACATTTGTAATAGTTACATTAGAAAAGCTTGATGAAATTGTATATTTCATATTGTATTAGTGATAGTATAGTATGATAATGTAGTATGTTTCCATCAATGCCAAAGGGAGAGATTGATGACATGTAACTGATTGAATGTTTGAAGATGTTAAGTTGATCACCAAAATGTAGAAGGATAATGAAAGACATTAAATTAGTTAATGGATTGTATTTTCATTGATGTCAACTTGATATAATCTAATTGATTATAATCAAAGTGTCAAAGACTTCATAAAATCAAAGAGAAAAAGATTATGCTTTTGGTAATGCATAAAAGACAAGAATTTACAATATGACTTCAAACACTAATGGTCAATGGACGCAAATGAACAGAGATCACCGAAATTCAAGTCACAGTGATGCCTGAGAAAGAACATCAACAAGCATTACCGATGAGCAGAATCAAAAGCATAACCGATGGCCAGAAACATAGTGTAAACCGACAGGGAAGCCTGAGGAGAACTGGAGTGTTGACTGAAGCTATCAAAGAGTTAAAACACCAAAATTAACTTGAGTTTAGAAATGACAAAATATCTAGCTGGCAGAGCTAAATATGGACTTAACTGGTAGTTATCTTTGTTTTTATCAACAAGATAAAGCCAGAGATAAGTAAAGGATTTAAAGTTGTTTTTTCCAGTTGGCAAGAAGATCTCTGCGAGATAAAATAGGAGTTTTGCTTTAAATCTAATTGGCAAGAATTGTGGATCATGCCAAGATCAATAAAATCAAGAACCTAACAATGGCGATATCATTTTTATAAAGAGACAACTCAATTCATTATGAATTATGTGATGGGTGAATGAATGAAAAGAGGATGTTGAAGAGTAACTTCATACAGTATTGATCAATCAAGCTAAGGAAAGAGCTAAAGTTTTCTGCTCACACTAAGAAATAGAGTACAACATCACCGAGAAGAATCAAAGGGGGGAAAAGGTATAAAAGGGGATATATTGATCAGAATAGTTTTTATGAGATTACAGTAGATCTAAAAATCTGCAAGTATAAGTTGTATATATGAATAGATCATACTGTTTCAGTTTAACCATTGATTGAGAAAGTCTCTTAACTGAGTGAGATTTAAATATCCTTTCTATATTGAGATAGATCCCAAGGAGTATCAAAAATTTTGATCACGAAGATAGCATGAGATGCCAGATACCTATTGACAGGCCAAGTGAGTGTTTGATCAAGGAAGGTAGCATAGAGATGCCCGATATCAAGTGAAAAACTAAACTTTTAAATCCTCTAACAAGGTCACACCTAACATTGTGTTTTTTAACCTTTAACAAGGTTGGCTCTTCACTGAGCTCACTTTAGAAGAGTGAAAATTTTGGGTTACCAGTCCCAATTGGTTTTTCCCTTAATAGGGTTTCCACATTAAAAATCCATGTGTCAATGTGTTTATGAGTCATTACTTTAGTGTTTTGCATTACACATAGCTAATTTGGATTGATCGATATACTCTAGATAATTTATTGTCTTTTGGTAAATTAACAAACTGCTATTCGGTAAACATACAATATAAGTTTTAACAAATCATTCCAAGTAGTAGTGATTTGATAAAAGTATTTGGAGGCATTCATATTATAGGACTGAAGATAACTAGAGGCTTAATATTGTGGTACTAAGTTTTTGGGTTGTTTATTGGAATACTTTTGAGGCCACTGATTCACTCCCCCCTCTCATTTATTACTAACAGATTGATTCTTTTCTTGGCCTTTAATGAGGGAAAAAAGCTTTATCCATGGAGAATATTTTCTTGAAAATGCCTTGGAATGCTTCAGATCTTCCTTGAGAATGCTAAGGTACCAAAGAGATCTTGAAATCTTGGTCTTGGATGCATGGGTGATAATAGATAATGGATACATGATGTCAAAATGAGGAGATATAGGCCAATTATATACCTCAAAAGAGCTCACCAAAAACACAAATACCCTACTAAATTACCAAGATGGGCCCTTAATTCAAATACTAGCCCAAAACCCAAGGTATAGAATGCCCAGGGCATTCTATACCTAGTATAGAACACCGAGGGCATTGTATACCCGGTATAGAATACCTAGGGAATTATAAATTGTATACCCACCAATCACAGCTCAAATTTAAACCTTGAGCCTTGAATAACTAGGGAATACCAGATTATGGAGTGCAGCTAATTTTAAGGTCGCAATAGAATATGGAGGCCATAAATGATGACATAGGACCTATGTGACTAAATAAATTATTGAATTGGATAAATAGTAGAGGGGCACACTTAGAAATAAGGTTTACCTAAATTTTAAATTAAATAGGACACATATTTGATTTTAGGTGTCCATCAAGTGCCATATGAAGCCCTATTATGCATGTGAAGGTGAAAACACAACAAGGTGGGTGCTAAATAATCATGAAATTATACAAACCAATATGGTGCTTACAATTTATGATGGTATATTTATTCTCCTCTCCTAGATATATTTGTATGAAAACATGTGACACATGGACATGTACAACAAGATGGTGAACAAAAAAGTGGCTACCCACCAAAAAAACCTAGAAGTGACTTCAACACATTTGGGTTATTTGAATTTTAAAATAACTCAAATGCATCATGGCTCAAAAAATATGAACCATAATTCTTACGTAGTTTTTAAAATAAAACCATGATTGCGGTAATAATATTTAAAAAATGATCAATTTTTAAACAAAATATAACCCAATTGCGTTATCATGACCAGAATTTTTTTTAAAGCGATTAAAACCAAAGAAACATCAAACACTCTAGGTACAACCAAAGGAAACCTTATCATGTTTTTTTTTTTCTATCAACCAAGTAAAGATGCAATTACATTGAAGAGGAAACACTTCCTCCCTCATGAACTAACTACGCAAAGATGTAGGTCTTGTAATTCTTTTTCTCTTATAGGTCAACAAGCAACATTCAAGAAAATATAATCATCCTAATTAAATTAGGACGTCCCAATGTGATTGTATAAGTTTATATAATAGATTATTTTAATGGAATTGATTTTCTTGGTGGTATGGCTAGATATAGTTGCATAAATAATGAACTTGGCAATCATTGAGATGTGTAGCTCTAAATATTGTGAGAATATTAGGTGAAGCAGGTAGAAGGAGAATATGTGCATTCAAGAATAGTGCCAAAAAGAGAACCAATGGAGAAGGCCACTTGGAACCCTCTAAATATGACAAATCTTACACAATTAGCATTTTCATTCTTTCATTTCCATAATATAAATTTTTCATCTTAGAGGATTGTTTTGATGATTGCTGACAACATAATTGCAGGTATCAACATAAACCATGATAGATAGTTTGAAGGATTTATCTCACAAAATAATATATTAGATTCACCATGCTACTCTAAAATAAATCATAGGAGTATTTGTGTTACCTAAATGATAAGATTATTTACGTTGAGAATTATGTCCAAATATGGATAGTTTGAAAGATTTGTCTCCCTCTCTCCCTCTCCCTTTATCCCTTTCCTCTCTCCCTCTCTCCCCCTATCCCTTCTACTCTCCCTGTCTCTCTCTCTCACATAAATTTTCATACTGGATCCACCCTTCTTCTCTAAGAGAAACCATAGGAGTACTTTTGTTACATGAATGATAAGGCAGTTGAGCTAAGGTTACAATTATGTCTAGTTATAGACAAGTGAAAGCTTTGTCTCCCTGTCTCCCCTATCCCTTTATCCCTTTCCATTCTCCCTTTCCCCCTATCTCCCTCTCCCTTACCATATCCCTCTATCTTCTATCCCCTTTATTAGTTTGAAATATTTCCTAAATCCATTAAGAATACTCAAAAACACATAGATGGAGTAAACCACTTGGAACCATCTATTTCTAACAAATATTTCACAATTAGGGTTTTTATTATTTCATTCCCCCATACAAATTTTTCATCTACGAGGTTTTTTAAGGATTTAAGGAAACATTATTTTAGGTATCAATATAATCCATGATGTATATTTTGAAATCTTTCTCTCACAAAATTTCAAAGTGGATTCACCATGCTGCTCTGAAAGAAACCATAGGAGTAGGTTTTTTACCTGAATGATAAGATTATTGAGATGATGTTGCAATTATGTCAAATTTTGTTCAATCCTGTTTATCCTCTAGATGGTTTCAAACCTTTCTCTCACACAATTTGAGAAGAGATTCAACATTCTACTTTGAAAGAAACAATACCAGGAGTAGTTTTGTTACTTGAATGGTAAGATTTTTGAATTGATGTTGTCATTATGTGTAATTCTATCAAGTCCTCTTTCTCCCACTCTAAATAGTTTGAAATATTTCTCTAAAAAAAATTAGAGTGGATTCACCATCCTGCTCTAAAATAAAAAATACTAGTAGCTCTATTACCTAAATGATAAGACTATTTAGCTAATGTTGAAATTATGCCCAATTCTAGATAGTTTGAAATCTTTGTCTCACTCTCTCTCCCATCTCCATTTTCCCTTTCTATCTCTCTTCCCCTCTCCCCCTCTCCCTTCAAATCTCCCTCTATCTCTCACAAAATTTCATAGTGGATTCACCATGCTTCTCTCAGAAAAACCATAAAAGGAGTAATTCTATTACCTAAATATTAAGAGTGTTGAGTTGATATTACAATTGTGTTTTCTTATTTTCAGTCCTCTTTCTCATCATATGGATAGTTTTAAAGATATTTCTCCCTCTCTCCTAGCCTCTCTATTTCTCCCTTCCCTCTCTCCCCATATTCATCTCTCAAAAAATTTCATAGTGGATTCACCATACTACTCTAAGAGAAACCATAGGAGTATTTTTGTTACTGGAATGATAAGATTGTTGAGATGATGTTACAATTATGTCTAATTCTATTCAATCCTCTTTATCTTCATCTAGTTAGTTTTAAATATTTCTCTTCCTCTCCCTCCTCTCCCTTTCTCCCTTCACTCTCTCACTCTCTTCCTCTCTCCCTTTCCTCCATCCTATTTATTCTTCCAAAAATAGTGGATTAATTACAACTCATACAAACAAAACAAGTCCTATCTAGTAAACAAAAAGGAGTGGCATTTATTAGTCATGGTTGGGGATGGATAGGAGGAAAATTAGTATGGTGTATTATTTTAGACACATTGCCTAATATGTGTTGATTTGAGGATATCATCATGTCTCCAAACACATTAATGTTCCCACTTTCACCATGCTCAAGTACTCAAGAGATCATGTTACTATTAGCTCCCTAGTATCATCAATGGTCTTTTGTGTGGTCTCTCTCTCTCTCTCTCTCTCTCTCTCTCTCTCTCTCTCTCTCTCTCTCTCTCTCNTGTGTTCTCTCTCTCTCTCTCTCTCTCTCTCTCTCTCTCTCTCTCTCTCTCTCTCTCTCTCTCTCTCTCTCTCTCTCTCTCTCTCTCTTTATGACTTGTGTACACTATTCACCAACCCAAGAACCAAATTTTAGAGTGGATTGACCAGGATTATCTAAAATATGTGAAATAGGTTATAACTAAAGAGAAATGTTATATGGTATCTACATGCAAATATAAATCTAAAGTATAGTGTTATGGTCCACATATACTATGAGTATCATGATAAGGTTGCTCTAGGATTGAGAAGACCTAGTTACCATTGGATTCCTAATATCATTAGTATTATTTTGTGTGGTCTCTCTCTCTCTCTCTTCATGAATTTGGCAGAAACAAACTCCCGTAGGCTCCCCCTTTCTAAATCACTACAATTCATTATCTAGCATATACTATTAGTGAGTGTGAAATTCAATTGTTGGTCCAACAAGAGGGAAGAACTATGAAAATTTTATGTAGACAAACTATCTTATGAGAAAGTTAAAATAAAATTGAAATCTAACTTGTGTGCATTATTCATTGACCCAAGAACCGAATTCAAAGTGGATTCATCATGTTGCTTTGACATATGTGAGAGAGATTAGAATTGAAGAGAAATGTGCTACTTACAAAGTACTCTCTCTCTCTCTCTACATTTATGTTAGTTGAATCATTGTACTTATCTCTAAATGTTATAGTAAATAGTTTACCCATGATTTTATGACCATGAGAGAAGTCACTACACAATTTTTGAATATTTTCACATGATTCAAGGTCTCAACCTTTACAATATAAGTCCCCAAAAAAGGCATTTCCATGTATCGAAGGATAACGACATAAATGATGTCTAAATACATAGGATAGCAAAGTCACAAATGGGAATGTTGAATTTGGATTGAGTCATGGAGGGAATTTGTTGTTGCAAGGATGACACAATTTGAGAAAAGCTATTGATAGTGGATTCGGTAGAAAGGTTGGTATTAGACATGTGCAAAAGGTTTAGAATATTATGGAAAATGGAAGGAGCATTGGAATATGAAAATGAAATATTATTGCAAGTAGGCAAGGATAATGGTTAGAAAATACATGGAACACTTAAAGGAAGAGGAATGATAGGATTAGGAATACTTCCAAGGTTAACATGTGTAGGATTAATGTTTTCAATGGATTTAGTCATGAGATGTGGAGTATATGTAGGAACACTACGGAAGGAAGTAGGAATAGAAGTCTCAACACTAACATGAAGTTGAGAAAGACCAAGATATTGGGCACAATATTTAATAGGTTTAACATTGTTTGAATAAGATGAGAAATAGTATGCAATAGATAACACTATACTCATAATCAAGAATCAACTTACTCAAAGCTTCTAGTAAGGATATAACTTCCCTATTAGAATGTTTCTGACCTAGCCATTTCTCAAAAAAAAATTAAATCATGGGAATTTTTTTGCTCTTGGGTAGGAGACCCTCTTAAGGTCTCAACTTCATTATGAGAAGAGTGGGAAGAATATTCTAAACAATAGTGGGAATTTAATTAGTAGGCATATTGGTATCATCAACATTCCTAGGAAACATAGAAGACTCTAGATCAAAAGAACCCATATGTCTACAACTTCTTCTCATCGGAATGACATAGGTAGGACTCAATGTTATGGCACTCATGCACAAGAAAAAGAAACAGGGATATGTCTAAAAAATTCAAATAAAGGAAGATAAAAACACTCCTCAAGTTTATGCAACATAAATGTAATTAAGACATGTAGAAAATAGAATTGTACATGAAACATAATTAAATGTTATATATACATAACTAATATCTAGACACCAAATCAGGATGGAAATGTTATGAGTCGAGTTCAAAAAATATACAATAAGGAAAATATGGATGGATTAATATTAAGAGTGGATCAATCATATTTTCTATTGTACATTAGCATGAAGAGATAACCCAATAGGATTAAAAGGATCCAAGCGTTGAATGGGTATCAAGATTCCTTCACTAATATGGACAATTGATAAGAAGATATGAGAACTAAGAATAAATGAGGGAAATGATTGAATTTATGTACACACAGATTGATAGGAAATAAAAAACTTCATATGAATGTTATAAATAGAAACTAGAAGATGCCACTAACTTGTGATTTCAAATTGATGTTGTTTTGGAGGGAAGAGGTCACCTTGCAGGACCTATTTCTAGGAATAGGTCACCTGGGGTGACTAGTTCCCTGAACTTTTGTCTAAACTTAATTGAAAATTATTTGTAGTATCCTAAATTTTTAAATTTGAGCTAGTGAAAATGCCCCCTATTCCAGCACATGGATAAATAGGGAAAATTCTGTGTAGAAAGTAGTTTTCCTTAGTCAAACCCTAGTTGAGGAATCAACTTGATGCAGAGGGTTCCCCCACATGGAAATTCTTCCAAACATATATGATAGGTTCCTCAATCATATCAAAGGGGAACACTCAACACCATGGAAACATCTCCTCTACTAGGATCACTCACAAGGTCCCTCAACTTTCCATTCACAACTATGATTCAAATAGAAAAATCCTCATACCAAAATTGGATCTACAACTTCTTATTTGAACACTCACTCAACCAAAACTACTCCCTAACACCAAACCTTTGTTATCAAAATGAACATCTCACATGATTGTGACTGCCCTACTCAATGAACCCTCACAAAATAAGAATTTCTCCTTTCAACCAAAACCATTGATCCCTCAGAACTCTAACCCTTGCAACATAATGGACCATACATATTCTCCCTACTTAATACTTTCCCACCAATAGTTCTTCTTACTAAGAAAAACACACAATACCCTCCTATCCAGCTTATGACAGTACTGAACCTTGTCATTCATAACTTTAGGCCCCTAAAACTTTAGTAAAATATCTCCAGTGAGAACTTAGTAAATTTGAAAATCTCTAAAATATGCAAAATACAACACGATCCAACAGTTAAATTGTAATATATATCCCCTACACCAATACTATGTTTTTTATGACACTCACACCTTCACCTTTTACAAACTATTGTTCTCTTCTATTCAAAACACATGCAAATTGTTGCATACCAACCTGCACTCATGGAGGAATAATGTACAATCCCCCTTATCCCTTCCCCCAAGGTTTGAGGGTTCCATGAACACCTATATGAAATACATCACATTTTCTTCCCTTTCAGGTTAACCTAGAAGAGGGTTTAGACCACTTTTACCAAAACCCAAAGAACTTTATCAAAAATATAGAAAATGGAATGATTCCAAAAATTAAATATTTCTATGTTGGAAAGTGTAATATATGCCCCCTACACCAAGACTATGTTTTTTTATGACAGTCACACCTTCACCTTTTACAAACTATTGTTCTCTTCTATTCAAAACACATGCAAACTATTGCATGTCGACCTGCACTTGTGGAGGAATAATGTACAATCCCCCTTCTCCCTTCCCCCAAGGTTTGAGGGTTCCATGAATACCTAAATGAAATATATCACATTTTCTTCCCTCTCGGGTTAACCTAGAAGAGGGGTTGGACCACTTTTACCAAAACAAAAAGAACTTAATCAAAATGATAGAAAATGGAGTGATTCAAAAACTAATATATTTCTAGTTCATGCCTCTATGATTCATAATGAGAATTAAATGGAAATGATAACCCTTCAACAGCAAAAATGATGAGTTTTTAGACTACTAATCTTACTGTAACAACAAAATTACAGAGAACCATTGTTTATTCACTTTCAAAATTCATGCATCGACTACTCTACCCATTCTCAAGCTTTACAATCATTTATAAACCAAAAACAACTCTAAAAACCAAAAACCATTCTATAACTACCTTTGCAACCATCCTTTTTGGTTTGATCTCTTAATCTTATGTTGTCAACTTGACAAGTTTGTCAAATGAACAATTTTGAACTCTTTTGCATCCAAGACCCAAATACCACCCATATTACATCAAAATGTTCATTAAAATACCTTATAAACATAAAACATAATAAAATTCCTACTTCTACCCTTCAAACCCTTACAGTAGCCTTATTAGGCCTTATGCACCCATCTTGACTCATTTGATTACAATGACATAAACATGACTTTAAAATGGCTTTAATAGCCTCATTACATCACAAAATGACCTTATAGGCCTTAACTATGCATTATTCCTTCATGGATCCTCCAGGTGACCCAATGGTGTTCCTTGGTCCTTAGGTGCTCCTACACCATACTCCTCAGCTTTACAATTTTTCCAAGTCTCTTGGAAACATCAGCAAAATAAATCATTATAAAATAAAAACATATTCCTCATCTTAACTTTAGGCTTGAACATATTTTCATTGTACCATATTATCTTTTCTTGTCCTCCCTTCACTTGGATGTTCCTTGTGTTAGGAATAACAGTCCACAAGCACAACTGAGGGGGGGTAAATTAGTTGTGATACAGATTATTAAAATTTAAACTTTATAAACCAAATCCATAATGCAAATGATAACACAATAAATTCCAACACAATAACACAATCATTTGTTGTCAAGAAAACCTTGTTAAAGGTAAAACCCCGGTGGGAATTAGCACCCACAAATGATGTAATGAGAGTATAGTATCCCTGTTATAAGATTTAGCCCTGTTAGGAGCTTATTACAATATTAAAGTATATGGTCTTTGTTAAAGGATAGACCCTATTAGGAGTCAAGAGTAACAGTGGGCTCACTGCCCAAGCACACTACCCAAAGAAGGTTAAAGCCACCCTTAAGGATTAATAATTTGAACAAGTGTATATCAGAAATATACAATTCAGTGAACTGTCTAATAGAAACTATCTTTGCTTGGTCAATTCCAATGAATTACTCTAATCATAAACTCTTATCTACATATAGCAGCCAATCAAGCTTTGTAGTTTCCACACTTCTCTGGATTTCAATTACCTTCTCATCATTCCATTATCACAACTTTTCAAAAGAAAATATCTCTCATATATACCCTATTACAATAATTGATTAGGTCGGTCAATTAAGCTTTCCCGATAGACAAATAAGTATTTAACCCCTTTCTAAGATACACAAGGTACCTAAAACAAGTAAACATCAATTACAATACATCATATATACTCCAAGGTCTACAATCCATGCTAACAATTCATAATACACACTAAGTCATTGAAGTCGGCCCCCAAATAGGTCTCCTTCATAATACACGCCATAATTGATGTCACCAACAATCTCACAACTATCAATAAACAATGAACATTCCTCAATGTTTCCTCTGTCATCCCTTAATCTTGCATACTCTAAATCATTTTTGCCTGTAATATATACCCAAAACAAAGAGACCTTCTCTATCAAGCATCACTATGACAATCCAAAAACCAACCTTCACTAAAACATCTGTAACATCTCTAATATGAAATATTAAGCCAAGTGACCTTAGGAATTACGTCATCACACATCCTTCTTCATATTCTTATCTCAATCGGTATGATTCATCTGCACACTTCTGTCAGTCATCATACAATACTAATAAACAGTCTATTCACTCCATAGAAATATATGTTGACTTCAGTGAAAAAACATGAATATCAATAGCATCAGTAGTCACCAAATCTGATATCATCCAACAATATCCCACTTTGGTACTGATGGCAATATATGGGAAAATCCATCAACCCAAAAAGTACTCTCTCTCAATACAATCTTATCAATATCATCAACACAAGTCTCCCTAAAGCAGTAGGGATTTTCGCATAGAATCTCTCCCCCTTTGGAAACAATGGAAAAGGGTTCCATAACTCTTCTATAATATTTTGTAAGGTGTAGATTTTTCAAATCTTCATGTATAACAGCTAGGTGCAAAGTCACCCAACTGTGCTCCATAGTGTTCCAGTGATCACTCCCCCTGGGGAGTAGATCCATACATCAAGTCGAGAAAATGTTATAGCTTTGAAATCCACTGGACCGATGCATGCCTACATCAATTAATTACCACTGGGAGGGGCTATTACCCCAAGCATGCTTATGAGATATTCAAAATAATCTTTTAGAAAATGTTTTTTAAATATATCTTCTATATGTTCCTTTGTGCTAATATATTCCAGTCTAATCTCTTTCTTTGTAACCTTGTCCCTCATGAAATGATACTTAATAGAAATATGTTTAGTCTTGGAATGCATTATAGGATTCTTTGACATATTAACTATGCTAGTGCTATCACAATGGATAACCACTGGCTCTTCAAAAATTATTCCAATGTCCTTCAGCATTTGTTTTATCTAGACAACTTGTGTACAATTTATAGCAGTAGTAATATACTTTGATTCAGCGGTAGACTGAGCAATACAGTCCTACTTCATACTTAACCAAGAAACCAACCTTTTCCAAAGAAAAAATGCTCCACCACTTGTACTCTTTCTATCATCCACATTGCATTCCCAATCAGCATTAGTGTAAGCCTATAAAATAAATTCATCTAATTTTTCATACCACAATCCATATTCTATTGTTCCTTTCAAGTATCTAAAAATTCTTTTCACAACAATAAGGTGTGTCTCTTTAGGATCTGATTGATATCTTGTCACAATTCCAATTTCATTGGAAATATTTGGTTTGGTGTAAGTTAGATATTGTAGACCACCAATCATCGATCTGTACTTTGTCTGAAAAAATAGTTTGAGTCTCATCATTACTAGTCAGTTTGTATCCAGTCACCATGGGTGTCCCAATAGGTTTACAATCTTCCATTCCAAACTTCTTCAACATTTCCTTAGATACTTGGTCTGGGATATTAAAATACCATTCTTACTCTAATTAATTTTCAAACCAAGAAATAATTTCATCTCACCAATCATTGACATTTCAAATTCATTTTCCATTTCTTTAGATAAATTTTTACTCATTTTATCATTGCCTCCAAAAATGATATCATCAACAAAAACTTCTATGATTAAGATTCCATCTTCACTAGTTCTTAAATATAAATTATTGTCTATATTACCTTTTCTGAAACCAAGATGAAGTAGATACATGTCTAGTCTTGCATACCATGCTCGTGATTCTTGTTTCAGTCCATATAATGTTTTGTTTAACTTACAAACCATGTCTTCATCTTCTCTCAAAGTAAATCCATTAGGTTTCTCTATGTATACTTCTGCTTCCAAATATCCATTCAAGAATGTTGATTTCACATCCATCTAATATACTTTAAAGTCTTTATGTGAAGCATAAGAAAGAAATAATCTCATAGCTTCTAGCCTAGCAACAAGATAAAATGTTTCTTCAAAGTCTATGCCTTCTTTTTGCAAGTAGCCTTTACAAACCAGTCTAGCCTTATTTCTTACTATTGTCCCTTCATCATCCATTTTGTTTCTAAAAAAAATTTAGTTCCCATCACTTTTTGTTTTTAGGTATTGGAACAAATTCCCAAGTATTTTTTTTCTTTATCTTTTCAAGTTCTTGTTGCATAGCTTTAGTCCAAGATTCATCTCTACATGCTTCATTAGTAGTTTTTAGTTCAACTTGAGAAATCAAAAAAATTTCATCTCTTACTTTAAATCTAGTCATCATTCCTTTACTTGCATTACCAATGATTTGATCTTCAGGTGGGTTCTTCTTAACATACCTTAGAGTCTTAGGAGTCTCAGTAAGCTCAATTGATTCATCTTCAATCTCATCATCAACCATCAAAGTTTCTATAGGCTCAGCAGGGACCTCTTTTATCTCTGCAATCTGTCTACAGTCTTACATTCTTTCCTGAATCTGAAAATTTTTATCTATTCTCATATTAGCACTTTCAATAAAATTCCTCAATCTTAGATTGAAACGTTTATATGCTTTTCTCTTAGTATAATAACCAAGGAAGATACCTTCATCACGTCTAGCATCAAACTTCCCTATCTCATCATCTCTTTTGATATAGCATTTACTTCCAAATATTATGAAATATTTTACAATAGGAGTATGATCAAACCATAATTCATAAGGAGTCTTACTTGTGCCTTCTCTTATCTGAATTATGCTCAAGGTGTACACAACAGTACCAACATCCTCTCTCCAATGAACATGTGATACATTTCCTTCCAGGAGCATAGTTCTGGCAGCATCTAATATTGTTTTGTTTCTTCGCTCGATTATCCCATTCTGGTGTGGTATCCTAGGTGCAGATATCTAGATATTACATGCTCTTCATAGTAGGTATTAAATAATTTTAATGTAAACTCACCACCTCTATCTAATCTCAAAAAATTTATCTTAAAACCATATTCATTGTCAACTTTTTCTTTGAATAACTTGAATTTGTCAAATGCCTTAGATTCCTCTCTTAAATATGTAACCCACATCATTCTAGAAATGTCATCAACAAAAAATATAAAGTACCTTTCACCATAATAAGATCTTGCTCTTGTAGGACCACACAGATTTGTATGTACCAGATCCAACTTCCCTTTTGTTGAATAAGATTTTCTTTTAAAACCACTTCTAGTCTACTTCCCCATAACACACTCTCTACACATAGTGTTAGATGGTTTCACAATCTTAGGTAGATCTCTTACAAAAAATTTCATACTTTCCTTCACAATGTTATCAAATTTAACATGAAAAAATCTTCTATGCCATAACCAACTGTCATCAACCTTCACAATAAAAAAAGAAGCTTCAGATGTATTCAATTCAAATACATTACCTCTAGATTTAGTACCAGATGCGATCAAGTCTCCTAATTTAATTCTGATAGAACATTTCCCATCAATGAATTTCAATTGATAACCTTTGTCCACTAGTTGTCCAACACTCAAAATATTATGCTTAAGTTCATCAACAAGTAGTACATTATCAGTATTAGTCTTTCCATCTAGAGAAATAGATCCCACTCCAATGATAAGCTTAGGAGTATTATGAGAAAATCTAACAACACCACCATCATATCTTTTTAGAATAACAAACTTGTTTTTATCTCCAGTCATATGATGTGAAAAAACCACTATCTATAACCCATTCATATTTCTTTTCAACACAAGATACCAAGGATTTTTCTTCATGTATAGGTTCATCATCCTTAATAGAAATAAATCCAATTTCATCATAATCAACATCATCATTAGATACACCTTCACTATCATAATAACATTCCTTGGCTTTTAAATACTTTGATTTTTAAAAATTAGGTTTATATTTTGGACCCCTTGTAAGACATCGAGATGTAAAATGACCAATCTTGTTGCATGAAAAAAATTTCATAGGTAATTTTCCTTCAAATTTATCCTTACCTCTCTTTTCTCTTTTGGCGACCAGGGCTACCACTTCATCTAACTTTCTTTATTCCTCTTGTATTTGTTCCCATTCATTAGCATAGTCTCCAAGTTCTTCTCTCAAGTAAATAATTCTGGTGCTCACAATTCCAAATAAGGTCTTTTTTTTTCTATGCACAGTCGCCTTGAATTCTAGCTCAACTTTAAGTAAAGAATCTCCAAGTTCTGTGGACTCAAAAGTAGTTAGCTTTCCAATCAACATATCTCTATTAAATATAGGAGTCAAAGGTATAATCTCCTCTATATCTTGTACTTTAGTTTTGTATGTAGGTGTCAGAGATCTGAGTATCTTTGCAACCACTTCTTCTTCACTGTAAGTACCTCTAGAGTTTCTAATGCCAATAACCACTTCAGTAATTCTCTATGCATATGCCCTAATTATCTCATCATCTTTCATTTTCAATGATTCCATCTTTGTCTTCCATTTTTGTATCTTCACTTTCTTTGTAAACTTATCTCCTACATATAGTACTTCAAATCTTATCCAAATCTCAGGTGAAGAATCCAACTCTTTTACTTTTGTGAAATCACATTCAGAAAGTGCGTTGATCAATGATTCCCTTGTGACCATATTACATGAAAATAAATTCTTATCATCTTCAGTAGCTTTATCCAATTCATCCTCAGTCTTTATCTTTTCCTTTCTTTTCATGATCATCCAGTAGTCGATTCCCAAACATAGAAAATGTGTTCTCATCTTGTTCTTCCAACTATCAAAGTTTTCAGGATCAAATTTTGGACTATCCTTCCTATAGTAAGACATCTTTAAGATCACCTCCAGCTCTTAAGCTTTCTCTCTAAGGACCAGTAGCTATGATACCAATTGTTACGAATAACAGTCCACAAGCACCAGTGAGGGGGGTGAATCAGTTGTGATACAGATTATTAAACTTTAAACTTTATAAACCAAATCCACAATGCAAATGATAACACAGTAAATGCCAACACAATAACACAATCCTTTGTTTTCGAGGAAACCTTGTTAAATGTAAAACCCCGGTGGGAATTAGCACCCACAAATGATGTACTGAGAGTATAGTATCCATGTTAAAATATTTATCCCTGTTAGGAGTTTATTACAAAATTACAATACATGGTCCATGTTAAAGGATAGACCCTCTTAGGAGTCAAGAGTAACAGTGGGCTCACTACCTAGGCACACTGCCCAAAGAAGGTTAAAGCCACCCTCAAGGATTAACAATTTGAACAAGTGTATATAAAAAAATATACAATCTAGTGAACTGTCTAATAGAAACTGTCTTTGCTTGGTCAGTTCTAATGAAGTACTCTAATCACAAACTCTACTCTACATCCAGCAGCCAATCAAGCTTCACAACTTCCACACTTCTCGGTCTTTCAATTACCTTCTCATCATTCCACTATCACATATTTTCAAAATAAAAGATCTCTCATATATACCTTATTACAATAATTGATTAGGTTGGCCAATTAAGCTTTCCCAATATACAAATAATTATTTAACCCCTTTCTAAGATACAAAAGGTACCTAAAAAAATTAAACATCAACTACAATACATCAGATATACTCTAAGATCTGCAATCCATGCTCACAATTCATAATACACGCTACATCACTAAAGTTGGCCCCCAAATAGGTCTCCTCTAGAATACACACCACACCTGACATCACCAAAAATCTCACGACTATCAATAAAAAAAACATTCCTCAATGTGTCCTTGTCATCCCTTAAGCTTGCATACTTTGAGTCATCTTTACCTATAAGATATACCCAAAACACAGAGACCTACTCTGTCAAGCATCACTATCATAGTCCAAAAACCAGTCTTCACTAAAACATCTATAACATCTCCAATATGAAATATTAAGCCAAAGGAAAGCTCCATGTACTCTTAACAAAAAATCCAAAAAAATACATCTCCATACTAGGAGTATTCATCATCAACTTGTTCTTCCAGTGACCAATCAACATCATCTCAGCATCCTTCTTATCTTTCCATTCTTCTTGGCACTTAACCACTTCCTCAATCATCTTTATGGTTTCCCCATTAGCCTTCAAATCAACTGTCATAGGGTTACCTTGTTGTCTTGTACCCTCCCAAGGACATAGCATTGTCCCAACCTGGATCATCTTGCCTCTTTCAAGCCCTCCATGACTTGAATCTATGATGCTCATATCATAAACACTCTCTACCATTGCTTTCTTATCATCAATAACATTTTCATCACAAGGTTCATCAACAACTACCTATTTCTCTTATCCTTCCAATGGACACCTTATCTCTTTCTCTTCCATTAGGATCTCTATCCTATTTACCTCTTTTACATCTTCTTCTTCAATGTCTTTTTACTCCAAAGCACTTTCCTTTCCCTCTTCAACCCTGTCATATTTATGTCCCTCTTGCACTAGGAACCCAATCTTCTCAAACACTCCAATATTTTCATACATCTTCCATGATGTCTTATACTCCTCCAATGGCACCAACACACCCTTCCTCCTATCCTTTTTTATAGTTTATGTGTTCTTTCTACCATCATGTAGGGTACACCTCTCAAATTGCCATGTTCTCCTGAGATATGGCAATCCCTCAAAGGTATTATGTCACACAAAATGACATCACTGTATGAGCCAATGGTGAAGGGAACATATGCTTTCTCCTTCACATTAACCCAATGTTAAACATCCACTCCTTTTTCTTTGTAAGGCATGTCATTTTCTATCCATGGTAGATTCAACTTGTCAACCATTTTAATTGAAATAATATTTGCAAATGAACCACTAGAAACAATAACTTTTTAAACCTTACCCTTGCACTTATATTGTGTCTTTAATATAGAGTAACTCTAAATGTACCTTGCACACAAGTATTCTTCATCCATGATGGCTATCATACCTGCTACCAATCCCCAATCTCAAACCTGTGAGGACCTACTTCTTTTCTCTGATACCACTTGATGCAGAGGGTTCCCCCACATTGACATCCTTCCAAATATATATGATAGGTTCCTCAATCCTATCAAAGGGGAACACTCAACACCATGGAAACATCTCCTCTACTAGGATCACTCACAAGATCCCTACACCTTCCATTCACAACTATGACTCAAATAGGAACATCCTCATACAAAAATCCGATCTGCAACTTCTTGTTTGAACAATCACTCAACCAAAATCACTCCCTAACACCAATCCTTTGTTATCACATTGAACATCTCACGTGACTGTGACTGCCATACTCCACCAACCCTCACAAAATAAGAATTTCTCCTTTCTACCAAGACTATTGATCCTAGGGACTCTAACCCTTGCAACATAATGGACCATACATATTCTCCTTACTTAATACTTTCCCACCAATAGTTCTTCTTACTAAGAACAACACACAATACCCTATTGTCCAACTTATGACAGTACCGAACTCTGTCACTCATAACTTTAGACTCTGAACACTTTAGTAAAATCTCTCCAGTCAGAACCTAGGAAATTTTGATATCTCTAACATATCCAAAATACAACAAGATCCAACAATTAAAGTGTAAGATATGCCCCCTACACCAAGATTGTATTTTTATGACAGACATACCTTCATCTTTTACAAAATATTGTTCTCTTCTATTCAAAACACATGAAAAATAATTCATGTCAACCTACACTCATGGAGGAATAATGTAAAATCCCCCTTATCCTTTCCCCCAAGTTTTTATGGTTCCATGAATACCTACATGAAATATATCACATTTTCTTCCCTCTTGGGTTAACCTAGAAGAGGGTTTAGACCACTTTTACCAAAACACAAAGAATTTTCTCAAAACAATAGAAAATGGAATGATTCCAAAACTAAAATATTTCTAGTTCATGCCTCTATGATTTATAATGAGCATTATATGGAAATTATAACCATTCAACAACAAAAAAGACAAGTTTTCAAACTTCCAGTCTAACTGTAATAGAAAAATTGTAGAGAACTATTGTTTATTCACTTCCAAACTTCATACATCGACTAATCTACCCATTCTCAGGCTTTAAAATAATTTATAAAGAAAAAAATAATTTGAAAAACTGAAAACCATTCTATAACTACCTTTGCAACCATCCTTTTGTCAGTTTGATCTCTTAATCTTTTGTTTTGTCAACTTGACAAGTAAGTTTGTCAAATGAACAATTTTGAACTCTTTTGCATCCAAGACCCAAATACCACCCCTATTACATCAAAATTTTCATTAAAATACCTAATAAACATAAAACATAAGAAAATCCCTACTTCTACCCTTCAAACCCTTATACTAGCCTTATTAGGCCTTATTTTCCCATCTTGGCACATTTGATTACAATGACATAAACGTGACTTCAAAATAGCTTTAATAGCCTCATTAAATCACAAAATGATCTTATAGGCCTTAATTGTGCATTATGCCTTGATGGATCCTCTAGGTGAACCAATGGTGTTCCTTGGTCCTTAGGTGCTCCTGCACTATACTCCCCAACTTTGCAATTTTTTCAAGTCTCTTGGAAACATCTGCAAAACAAATCATAAGAAAACAAAAACATAATCCTCGTCTTAAATTTAGGCTTGAAAATATATTTATGCCATCTTATCTTTACTTTTCCTCCCTTCACTTGGATCTTCCTTGTTCCTTTCATCTTGACTTTAGGTTTTCCAATTCTTGGCAAAGTGTACCCTTCTTGTTGTTGCTCAACATCTTCAACCCACACAATCACTTGCAATCTTAAAAAACTTCATCCAAAGGACAAC
The DNA here is from genome assembly GCA_018584345.1 of Thuja plicata. NCBI lineage: Eukaryota > Viridiplantae > Streptophyta > Pinopsida > Cupressales > Cupressaceae > Thuja > Thuja plicata. Next base: position 2,056,375 of record MU227687.1, on the reverse strand, counting down.
TCCATGTTCCCTTAACAAAAAATCTAGCAAATGCATCTCCATAATAGGAGTATACATCATCAACTTGTTCTTCTAATGACCACATCATCTCATCATCATTCTTATCTTGCCATTCCTCTTGGCACTTAACCACTTCCTCATTCATATTTATGTCTTCCTCATTAGCCTTCACATCAACTATCATAGGGCTACCTTGTTGTCTTGTACCCTCCCAAGGACATAGAATTGTCCCAACCTAGATCATCTCTCCTCTTTCAATCCCTCCATGACTTGAATCTCTTCTACTCATATCAGAAACACTCTCTACCATTTCTTTATTATCATCAAGAACCTTGTCATCACAAATTTCATCAGAAACTACCTGTTTCTCTTGTCCTTCCAATGGACACTTTACCTCTTTCTCTTCCATTGGGGTCTCCATCCTATCTTCCTCTTGTACATCCTCTTCTTCAATGGCTTCCTGGTCCAAATCACTTTCCTTTCCCTCTTCAACCCCATCATCTTTATGTCCCTCTTGCACTAGGAACCCATTCTTCTTAAAAACTCCAATGTTTCTATCCTTTATGATAGTGTATGTTTTCTTTCTACCATCATGTAGGGTACACCTCTCAAATTTCCATGATCTCCCAAGGATCATATGAAAATCCCTCAAAGGTATTATGTCACGCAAAATGACATCACTATATAAGCCAATGGTGAAGGGAACATGTGCTTTCTCCTTCACATCAACCCAATGTTCAGAATCCACTCATTTACTCTGTAAGGCATATCCTGTGTTATCCTTGGTAGATTAAAATTTTCAACCATTTCAATTGAAATAATATTTTCAAATGAACCACTAGAAACAACAACTTTACAAACCTTACTCTTGCACTTTCATTGTGTCTTCAATATAGAGTACCTTTGAGTGCACCTTGCACCCAAGGATTCTTCATCCATGATGGATTCCATACCTGCTACCAATCCTCAATCTCAAACCTTCAAGGACCTACTTTCTTTCTCTGATACCATTTGATGTAGAGGGTTCCCCCACATAGACATCCTTCCAAACACATATGATAGGTTTCACAATCCTATCAAAGGGGAACACTCAACACCATGGAAACATCTCCTCTACTAGGATCACTCACAAGATCCCTCAACCTTCCATTCATAATTGTGACTCAAATAGAAACATCCTCATACCAAACTCTGATCTTCAACTTCTTGTTTGAACACTCACTCAACCAAAACCACTCCCTAACACCAAACCTCTATTATCACATTGAACATCTCACATAACTGTGACTACCCTACTCCACCAACCCTCACAAAATAATAATTTCTCCTTTCAACCAAAACCATTGATCCCTGGGGACTCTAACCCTTTCAACATAATATACCATACCTATTCTCCCTACTTAATACTTTCCCACCAATAGTTCTTCTTATTAAGAACAACACACAATACCCTATTGTCCAACTTATGACAGTACCGAACTCTGTCACTCATAAATTTAGACCCCAAACACTTTAGTAAAATCACACTGGTGATAACCTAGGAAATTCTAAAATCTCTAACATATCCAAAATACAACAAGATCCAATGGTTAAAGTGAAAGATATGCCCCCTACACCGAGACTGTGTTTTTTATGATAGTCATACCTTCACCTTTTACAAACTACTATTCTCTTCTATTCAAAACATGTGTAGACTATTGCATGCTGACCTGAACTCATGGAGTAATAATTTGCAATCCCCCTTCTCCCTTCCCCCAAGATTTGAGGATTCCATGAACACCTACATAAAAGATATCACATTTTATTCTCTCTCATGTTAACCTAGAAGAGGGTTTAGACCATTTTTACCAAAAAACGGTGAACTTTCTAAAAATGATAGAAAATGGAATGATTCCAAAACTAAAAAATTTCTATTCCATGCCTCTATGATTCATAATGATCTTTATATGGAAATAATAACCCTTCAACAACAAAAATGACAATTTTTTAGACTGTCAATCTGACTATAACAACAAAATTATAGAGAACCATTTTTTATTCAATTCCAAACTTCATACATTGAATACTCTTCCCATTCTCAGGCTCTATAATCATTTATAAACCAAAAAAACTCTGGAAACTGAAAACCATTCTATAACTATCTTTGCAACCATCATTTTTTTCAGTTTGATCTCTTAATCTTATGTTGTCAACTTGACAAGTAAGTTTGTCAAATGAACAATTTTGAACTCTTTTGCATCCAAGACCCAAATACCACCCCTATTACATCACAATTTTCATTAAAAGACCTTATAAACATAAAACATAAGAAAATCCCTATGTCTACACTTCAAACCCTTACATTAGCCTTATTAGGCCTTATTTGCCCATCTTGGCACATTTTATTAAAATGACATAAATATGACTTAAAAATGGCTTTAATATCCTCATTACATCACAAAATGACCTTATTTGCCTTAATTGTGTATTATTCCTTCATGGATCCTCCAGGTGACCCAATGGTGTTCCTTGGTCCTTAGGTGCTCCTGCACCACAACCTTGAAATAGAAATTAAATTTCATGAAAGGAAATCTTGTAAATGTAAAGTAGACATTAGATCTACCATGTAAATGAATATACTTTTACAAACGGACATTGATATCATGATGTCTATGAAGATTTTTATAAGTATAAGAATCAAGGATGCCCTTCATAGATGCATAGATCCATGAATACTCCTTAAAGATATTCAATTTTGTTATGCTTGGCTGACTCTTGCCTTAAAGAATGGTTGTATGAATGAATGTATATGGACAAAGGATCTTCTTTCTTAATTGAGTCTTCTATACTTGGTCGTCATGGGAGAAAAACTTTCTACAGTGCAGAAGATTTCCTTCTAGGATGCTTATAATGCCTGAAAACTTGCTTGAGAATGCTTGGATGCAAAATTGTAGGAGAGAAATTGAATTCCTAATTGCTTCATGTCCAAATGAGGATAGGTAGGTTTCTTGTATACCTCTCACAACATTTCAGAGCTCAAAAATCAGAAGAGGCTAACATGATTCTAGAAACCCCACTAAACTAATGAGACAGGCTCCACATTCAAAAATCAAGGTGAAAACAAGGGAAGTGGTCGGCTTGGGTGACCTCTTCCTGCCAAAAAGATGTGAAATTTGTTTTGAGAGTCAAGAATGCAGAGAGAAAATTGGAAATGTAGGCAGTGCAGAGATGGATCAAGCATAACAAATATTAAACCTCAAGAACACTAAAATGGGGCCTAATTGAGAATCCAATTATAAGCGCTTACACTTTAGGATGATACAAGCACAAATTTAACTTCATAAAAAATTTACCATTGTCATTTCAAATTTAGCATCATTTTTTTTGGCAAAGGTGGCAAGCCACTTAATATATTTATTTGTAATAAGCTAGTTCAAGAGCTCTTGGAGGAAAGAACCAGTAAAGAAAACATCCATTCCTTTCTCAAATAGATAAAGTGTAGACAAACTTAAGCGACTAGTACTGACTTATTACAATCATACATATACAATTCTCAATTTACATTTAGGCTATGTATAATAGCCAAAAAAGGAAGACTTTAAAAACCATTCTAAAATCTAGAAAGGTGCATAGCCAAAGATTCCCTATAATAGTATATACAACCAGACTCACTATATCATCATTTCTATATTTTGATTTATACTATACGAGTCAAAATAGAACCAATACCAGCAAACTTGAAACTTCATAAATATAACAATGCAAAATTTACCCTAGATGACATACTAAACAATAATTGTCTCCATTCACATAGTGGTCTCCTTTTATAGATCTCGATTGAGGCCCATCGATAAAAGAGCATTAAATCAGGTGCCATGAAGCCAAAATGAACTTGGTAATCAAACTGAAAATAGGAAAATTGAGATCATCCAAGAGGTTCACAAAATTGGAAAATTGAATCATATAAAACTATTCTTCCATTGGTTGCAGACCCAATTCATTTTTACTGTGATTTCTCAAATTAGCCTCATTTATTGTTTGAAGGAAAACCTAAGAATATATTTGCAGCATGACCCCCATCAAGGAATGATGTGGTTGATGTTTTCATGTAACTAAAGGCTTGAAAAAGGAGACTGTTCTAAGGAGACATTTGGTGGATCATGGTCATGTCCCAAAATGGTCAGGAGAGCATTCACCTTTGAGATTATTTTACTTCGCATCTCAAAATCCATAGTCCTACCATAATTTACCATTGTTACCTTCATCTCTATAAAATTGTATATAGCGTGTATACAATTGTAGATGATATAGATAGTTTTTGCCTATGTGAACATATTTAAATGGCATGGAGAGAGAGAGAGAGAGAGAGAGAGAGAGAGAGAGAGAGAGAGACAGAGAGAGAGAATTGGATATGTCCATTGCTTGGATCCAAAGGGTTAGAATGTCAAGTGAATTTGACCTTTATAGAAGATTTTCAATGAATTTATATTTAAGAAAAACATTAACATATTAATCTTTAGTTTCTTTTAATAGTGTCTCTAGACTTCTCAGAGAAATACGTGTATCATTTTTTTAATAACTTATTCCAAATTTTGTCGTCACACCAAAAGCATGTACTAGTGCTAGAGAGGGATCTTATCATGGATATAGTTGCTATGACAACACCCCCCC
>MU227687.1:2004550-2015234 GCA_018584345.1 Thuja plicata | reverse complement strand
AGGGTTTAGGCGCTGTGAGCTAGGGCATTTGTGCCCTAGTTCCTCTATCTGTTGCGTAAGGATTGGTCTATGGGGTGAGATCGGGGGTAATCTGTGGTGTACGTGGGAGAAACGTAGGGGCCGATGGACCATTTCATTATTTTTATGCAAAGGATTGTTCTGTTATGCTACATATTGACTGACGATGTTGGTTTGAAGGGAGGTTTTGTGGTTGCGGAGATTTCTTTGTTCTTTTTTAACATAGAAAAGATAGGGGAAACCTCGGGGGTGAAAAAGCCCTTCATTTGGGATGTGGCATTCGGTGAGGGCTCATCTCTGGTGATGCACAAAAACCCTTGTTATGGTTTGAATAATGTGGGAGAAAAATCAGTACAAAGGGATAATTTCAAGCCTTCAAAGGCTTGTCTTGTACATAGTGATATTAGACCAGTTGTGATGATTCTATTGGATGCAGTTGAGGAGGATATCAATTATCTTTCTAGTGATGCATTTATTTATAAATTCATGGGGATTCGAGTGTCTTTACCTTTCTTGGAATCGTGGACACGTAGAGAAGGGGTTCCACTAACTGCAAATGGCTACTTTCTAGTTATTTTCAATTGCATGGCCCATCAAAATAAGGCCTTTGAAGGGGATCCTTATTTCTATAATTGGGTTGGACTATTCATTAATCCATGGCATGTTGGATTCAACCCTACTGAGGATTTGCCTTTGCATGTCCCAGTCTAGGTTAGGCTTTTGTGGTTCCCGCTAGAATTCCGGAGAGATGATATCTTCAACTTGGTTTCAGCATAGCTTGGCAAGCTAATAGGCCCTTCTCGCCAAACCATGGAAAAACAAGGTAATCACCTATGCATGTGTTTGTTCTGAGATAGATTTGAACAATTCATTGCATGATTCTATAGAAATCTGGCTTGGATTCAACAATTAGGTTATGAAGCTTTACATTTTCGTTGTCGTGTTTGTCATGAATATTTTCATTTGCAGTGAGTAGCCAATAATGGGTCATCTCTCCAAGTCTCCAAGCAGGACAAAGGAAAGCCCATATGGTGGAAGATAAAGAGGGCTTTATTTCGGTCAAAATAAAAAATGAGGGCAGGGGGAAGAAGAGAACTCTCAGAGACAGGCAATCAGATGAGGTTTTCAACAGGTTTGATGTCCTTGAGGAAATGGGGCAGTTGGATGATACTTTGGATGACATGCCTCTAGGTCTGGATGCTCAAGGTATAATCCAAATGAATTATGTAAAATAAACTAATCCTCGGGATGGAATTCAGGATACAGATCTTGAAATAGATATGGATACAGATATACCCTCAGTGAATATAGGTCCTCCGGAGGATGCTAGAAGTTGGGAAAAAAGTATAGGCCCAGATCTTCCTAGCTCAAGGGCAATTGTAGAAAAAGAATATTTGGATGGAATTAAAAGTAAGGGGTCCCAGATTGCATTAGGACTTCAACAAAAATCTTTTAAGAAGATTGTTTCTGAAAGGCCCCTGTAACTAAGGGGAGGAAGAAAGATCAAGAAAAGGTTAAGTTAATTAGTGAGACACTGCTTGAGTCTGGTTCTATAAAGACAATTGATTCTCACTTCTCTCATTCTCAAAAATGATTGTGATATCTTGGAATGTAAGGGGGTTGAAAAGCATCCCTAGAAAAAAGGCTATTCGAGATTTGCTTTTTTTTCATTCTTCTGATGTGGTGTTTATTCAAGAATCCAAGTTATCAGTGGATGGTATGCTAAATGTGGCTTCCAATATTTGGGCTCAAAGTCAGTGTCAGTGCATTGGGGCTCAGGGTACCTCTGGGGGTTTAGCAGTTCTTTGGGACCCTAAAAAGATTGTGCCTCTTTGGTGAATTTCCAACAAGTCTACATTTTTTATGGGTGTTGTGAGTTGTGACTCTAGTGTGACTCTGGTGAAAATATCCTCCTCTCCAATGTATATGCTCCTACAGATCTCAATGTAAAATGTGTTTTATGGTCTCATATCAGGTTGATCCGCTCTCTTGCCATGTTTCATCCATGGATTATTGCGGCAGATTTCAATGTTATATTAAGTGTGGATGAAAAAAGGGGTGGTATTTCTAGACGTGATCCTTCATCAGAGTTACGAAGGGATAACATTGAGTTTTTGAGGATGGTGGATGTACAACCTACTAATGGTATGTTTACCTGGAATAACAGAAGATGTGGAAAAGAATCCATTGCAGAGTGTTTGGACAGATTTTTGGTTTCCTGCTATTGAATGGGGGCTAATTGGACAACTAGCTCTGAATTTTTAAATTGGAAAGGATCTGATTATTGGTCAATCAAGCTTACTGATATGCACTTTCAGGACACACAAAACCTGTCTTTTAAGTTTCAACTTATGTGGATTCATGATCCTTCTCTTCAGGACCTCATGGTGGAATGATGGCAAGACGGGAGGCCAACTTATGGAACTACAATGTTTTATTTTGTTAAACAACTTCAATTTGTCAAGTATAAGCTCAAAAGATAGAATGGGTTATGCTTTGGCAATATTTTTTTAGAAATATTGCAGGATCAATCTCAGCTTGACACTATAACTCGCGTTATTAGATATCAGGGCCTCTCTGCAGAGTTGTATAGAGTTGAAGCTATGGATATCAGATATTTGGAGGAATGGGAACTCCATAAGGAGATTTACTAGAAACAAATGGCTAGAGTACATTGGCTCCAAGAAGGAGATAGGAACACAAAGTTATTTCACAACTTCATTGAGGAAAGGAGACATGGTAATGCTATTACATCCCTCATTTCTCAGGAGGGTGTCCATCTCTCTTCTAAAAGAGAGATTTCTAAGGAGACCGTTAGGTTGTTCGGGGCTTTATTCTTTGAAGGTTGTTCAAGCCAAGGTTACCACGGTTCTTAGATTCTAGGTTGGTGTTCTTCCTTTTATTTATCTTGGGATTCCTATATTTGATTGCCCTCTGAATAGGGTTTTTTGGAAAGATATTGTGGATAAGCTATGCAATAAGGTGAGTCACTAGACTTATAGACGGTTGTCCTCAGCTAGGAGAATGATTCTCTTAAATTTTTTGGTTCGGGTCCTCCCAATCTACAGATATTTTGTGCATATTGCCTATTTAAGATTCATTAACGAGTTTGATTTGTTATGTAGACAGTTTCTCTGGATAGGTAATTTGCTCTCTTTGAAGTGGAGTCTAGTAAGATAAAACTCTGTTTGTAGGCCAATACATTACGGTGGCCTTGGTCTAAGGCAAGCAGGTATGAATAGTTGTGTTTTGGCTAGTAATCTTTTTTGGAGTCGGTGTATCTGCCAAGAGTATAAATGGGCTAAAATCGTCAACTTAAAATATTTAGGGGGGCAGGATAGCACAAATATTCCTAGATGTAGTATGATAGGTAAGGGCTCTATGATATGGAATACCCTTAAAAGAGGAGCTCAGGTTCTCAAGCAGGGAATTTTCTAGATTTTTAATAAAGGAATTGATGCTCTTTTCTAGCATGATTCTTGGGGTGGCTTCCCATACATTCTTTCCCAGTTCCCACAGCTTCAATCTCTAGGTGATAAATTTATTGAAGTAGGATGGAATATAGCTGTGGATTTTTAAAGGTATTAGAGTCTTGGATCAAGGGAAGTGGCTACATGGAAAGAACCTCATGAATGGCCTTTGGGAGGTTCAGATGAGTCTCGGGATGAGTTAGCAGGGATTTTGATTGGAAGGATTTGTAATTCCCTAAGGGGACAGATGTTCTTTCCTGGGGGCCTAACCCAGAAGGTAAATTTGTTGTTTCTTCAAGGTACTTAGAGTTTGACTACTTGACTCATGGTAAGGTGATTTCTCCCTAGAGGAAACAGGTGTGGAATAGATTGTTAATTTTTTAGGATAGTTGCAAATGTAATAGCACTCTATGTTGTGTGTTTTCCAAATGCAACAATCTCTCTTTCATTTATATTGGGAATGAGGCTAGGAGAGACATGTCCCTTCATGGGAAATGTCTATTCATTATTATTTATAAGTAAGGACATGCATCTTCCCATTAATTATAATTTAATCGATCAAATTTCCACAATCCATTTGAATTAAGCTTGACTTTTATAGTTTTGATTGTGTATGTTTTTTTGACATCAATGTTTTGGATCACACTTTGTGATCCATCATCAAGATATAAGAGAAAAGAGCATCAAGGTATGTAAAAATGATGGATCACGGAGTGTGATCCGAAACGTTGATGTCAAAAAAACATACACAATCAAAACCAGAAAAATCAAGCTTAATTATAATTTAATCAACCTTATAATGTTTCATCAATCAATTATTAAATAAGAATAATTTAATATTACATATTAAATTTCATATGATTAATAATAATATAACATGTATATTATATTATTATTAATCAACATATATTATATGTATTCTAATGATCATACAACTGAAGCTCAAACATTAACACTCCCTCTTATCTAGGGAGGATGATCAAACGTAATGTGTAGTGGTCTCTTGTGTCAACACTTATGACCTCACCATAGCTATACAAAGCATCAACACTCCCTCTTAGCTAGGGAGGATAAATCAATCCAATATCAACACTTATATGACACTTGACAACATCAATCATATGATGTAAGCAATAAAAGTATCATCCTCATGATGTAATCAATAGAAATATAGTCTCAATATGTGGATTGCCTCCATCAACGATTCTATCCACAAGCTCAGAGGTGGATTGCCTCCATCAATGGTTCTATCCACAAGCACTCATGTGGATTTCCTCCATCGATGATTCTATCCACTCTCAGGTGGATTGCCTCCATCGATGGTTCTATCCACAAGCTCTCAGGTGGATTGCCTCCATCGGTGATTCTATCCACAAGCTCTCAAATGGATTTCCTCCATCGGCAATTCTATCCACAAGCTCTCATGTGGATTGCCTCCATCGGTGATTCTATCCACAAGCTCTCGTGTGGATTTCCTCCATCGGCGATTCTATCCACAAACTCATGCGCTTTAGAATGGATTGCCTCCATCGATGATTCTATCCATAAGCTCTCATGTGGATTACCTCCATCAGTGATTCTATCCACAAGCTCTCGTGTGGATGGCCTCCATCGGTGACTCTATCCACAAACTCATGAGCTTTAGAGTGGATTTCCTCCATTGGCGATTCTATCCACAAGCTCTTGTTTGGATTGCCTCCATCGACGATTCTATCCACAAACTCACGAGCTTTAGAGTGGATTGCCTCCATGAGTGAATTTATCCACAAGCTCTTGTGTGGATTGCCTCCATCGACGATTATATCCACAAACTCACGAGCTTTATAGTGGATTTCCTCCATCGGCGATTCTATCCACAAGTTCCAAGGTGGATTGCCTCAATCGACAATTCTATCCACAAGTTCTATCTATCATAATCTATTTCAGCCATCACAAGATGTCTATCGTAATAGAAGGTCGGGTTATTGTAAGATCGTCACCTTTCACTAACTCTTACAAATACAAGTGATAATTATTGGGAAGTCGTCACTTCCTCATGATGTACACAGGGGGCAGGCCCATTAAATATATGGAGTCACACACATGACATCCATCATGCCTCAGCACAAAGGGTGAAAACAAGGGATTTCACCTCGAACTTCTCTCACAAAGAAAAACTCATTGAGCAGATATCAATTTGTTGATCATCCAAGATTGCTTAAGATGAACTGTCAGACTCCCTCTGAGTCTGATATCAATCTTCTTAGCTCCTCATCCAAAGTTACCTCTGAAGAGTCAAACTCCCTCTGAAACAATTTTATGTGCTTCTGTCCTGAAGGTATGTCAGAGAGAGATTACAAATAGCTTATAAACAAAACTATCTTATATGAAAATACCAAAGATAGAAGCATACAAGATTTTACTAGCCAATATTATAGCACAAATTTCAAACTCAATAATTCATGTGCATTAATAAAACATGAAATAATTATCTTAAGTTTCAAATATTTCCTTTTGTAAGGTGAGCCCATATATGAAATATCAACTCTCATCAAAATTTGAAGTTGTTTGTGGTGGACACAATGCAGGAGATCATAATGTTGTTCATGCTAGGCATGTCGATGACCTTCATGCAGAGTCACATACTAGAGTGGATGATCACCATTATCTCACTCTCTACTAAGGATGGTTCAAATGGAAATGTAACATTGGTTACTATCCCCCCCACAATCACTAATAAAAATTTTCCCATTTTTTGACGATCACAGGTTGATATTGCAACTGGCAAAGGTAGATCAATCGACCAAAGGTGGCGAGGAAGTTTTTTTGTCAAACATTTCCACGAATGGCATATTCGTCGTAAAATCGATGACCAAAAGATCAGAAAAAGGGCTTTGTGATAGATGTTGTGTGCGCCCTTCACCCTAATCCCTTTTCCCAGTTCGTCATTTTTTGGACCTCTGTTATAGTCAGAAACGACAAGAATCTTATATAAATGACAAATTGATTGACAAACGATGGTCGAAACAACGACGAACGTTCGTCGATGTATTCATCATTTATATAAAATTCTCATCATTTTTACTATAACAAAGGTCAAAAAAATGATGAGAGGTTTTATTTTTATTTTTAAATTATTCATGACCATCATCAACATCATCATCATGACTATAATGGCACAATGTTTATTATCTATATTGTTATGTTGTTTTTGTTGTTTTTGTTTAAGACTGTTAGCAGTTGTATGTTGTCAGTTAGGTATGACCCTATATGGGCTGCTCATAAGACCATTAGTAGTTCTATTAGCTTAGATGATAGGTTTGGTTACAAGAATGATATTATCTCTGTTAGATTAGATGGTAAGATCAATTTTTCTCATTAGGTTTTCTCTCTATTTTGTTTGTAGTTGTTTTCGATATTGTTAAAGTGTTGTTAATGTGCTATTACCGTGCTTCTGGAATTTTTGAACTGTTAACCTTTTGGGCTAGTTGTAATGAGACAACACCCTAGTTTTGTTCCTTCTAATATCAAAAACATACCAATTAACCAAACCCCTTATAGAATAACTAAACTATTTCTATCCTCATTTTCTATTTACACATTTTTTATTACATATTATCACTCTCAACTCGTTGGTTCTATTTATATCATTATGGTTTAACTTATTCCCCTTCACATATTCAATCTCAAAATGTTGGACTAATCTAATTATTTTGAAGAAATAAATTCAAAGAAGAAACCTATTATTAATTTCATCTATAAAAAGATACAACCAAGTGAGAAAGAGTTTAGATTTTCATGTTCTCATTCTTTCCCGTATGGTCAGATTGCTACCCCGCAGTCCCATCGATTTCCTGGTCTTTATGAAAAGCAAAGATGCAGTGATGTTGAGCACAATTATTCTTTAGAAAAAGACATACATATGGCACAGTCAAACCCATATCTGCAATTAAACTTGAAATGAAATGAAAGCATGTTGTCATATAGTAGAGGCTAGATTTGAAAAAGATAATGTATCATACCTAGATAATGCAAATTCTTCTTTGAATACACATATATCTTCCCATTTATCTGTTGTCATTTCTTGCGTTACTAGTGGGGGTTAACCAAAAACATAATCAAAATATGAGAAATATCCTTTGGCAGGGCGCAAAGGATAAAGACAAGGTGGTTCTCATTGCTTAGGAGGTGTGTAGAGCTTAAAAAGGATGTGGTTATGGGCATTAGGAATCAGATCATTCAGAAAAAAGCATTAGGAGAAAAAAATTTATGGAGGGTGATAAAAGAACCTCACATGAAATGGGAAAGGATTATTCACGCAGAGTATCTAAAAGGGAACAATCCCTCTTGCATTTAGGTGACCAACAATACCCCTCATTGTTCAAAAGATTGGAATTTTATGCAAACGTGTAGATCAGTGATCATAGATTATCTTACCTGGGATATAAATGATGGGAATTCAATTTTTCTTTGGGAAGAATCACATAGTAACACCCATTATGAAAGAAACATGAAATTTCCACCCTGATCCCATTGCTACCCCTAAAGAAAATAAGGAAGAATGCATAGTTAGTGCCATATAAAAGTACAAAATAATTTATAAATTTCATCTAGTAGTATTCATAACTCTTATGCAATTGCAATCATTAGATTCATCTTGAAATACAACGTATCCAACATTGTTAATTTCTCAAAGACATGTTTGATTCAAATATGATGGAGGTAGAAAAGGTAGAACTTTGAAGATAAAAGTCATCTAGAATAGGAAGAGAAAAAGTGAGTAGTGCCCTTAAAAACATACCTATATCCACTCGTCCAATGTCCTTATATGTTTCCTTCTCATACACATTAATTAGTCATGTCCATACCCATGGTTACAATTCCCAATATCAACAAACAAATTACAAGAATATAAACTTAATCTAGTCAAATCACCTGGCTTCAAATATAGCCAAACCACTCACAGATGCCTTCTTCTGGAAATGTTGTTCAAGACAATAGTGAAGTTGTCAACCGATCTGATGATGTCAATTATGACTTGAAGCTTTAGATGCCTGAAAGACGGGAAGAGAGAGACAATGTTCGTTTCTATTTATCTCTTCCTATCTTTGGGCATCCAATGCTCGAAGTCATACTGGAAGGATGTTCATTTGTATATCTCCATGTCTTCCTGTCATTGGGGCATCTGATATTACTTCAAGTGATTTTAGGGTGCAATTTTTAGTCTTTTGATGGTCTACATTTCTTATTATGATGCGGTTAGTGTCTCACATGTTGAGTTGGTACTTTGACCTTGGACTATGTTAGTGTCTCATTCTTTGTTGAAGTTGTGTCAAGATAAACAAGAAATTACTCTTTACTATAAAAACATTCTTCAAACTAGAACTATGATGAGTTAAATATTTTGATTTGGAAGGTACAAGAAAATCACCAAGGATATAGAAGGATTACATGTGAAAGGAATGCTGAAATATGTAACTCAATGTAGAATTCAATAAACTAAACCTTTAAGAGGGTTTACATAAAACAAAATTTGAGTATTGATTCCTCTCATGATATATTGGAAAATGAGTAATTTAACTTGTAAGAATTATAAATATGATCCTATAGTGAGGGTTGTGACATCTTGATAGCCTTCTATCATTCGTAGTATATATTACTTTGAATTATCTTGTTTTGAAAAAGGCATCCTTATGGATAGAAGTAATTTTCTTATTTCATAATGATTATTTTCAATTAAAAATTGGCTACATGGGTCTAGGACTACAAAAGATCATGATAATGCACTTTTGAAGCCACAGTGGGCAGACAGCAGTATAAGGTCCAAAGAAACCTATTGAATGCTTTTGATATGTTGAAGAAAGGGATAGAGGGTATCTGAAACAATTGTTTTTTCCTTTGAAGCTTTGGAGAAGTTAGGAGTTATATATTGTTTTCAGCCGCTACACGGCTACAAGGTTGGACACCATGACTTCTTCCATCCTCTTTAACTCTATATCTACTTGGAAACTATGCCCTATTTTCTTGTAAGCAAGAAATGTGATAGTGAGATTTCTCTTTCATCTATAATACTATAATACATAAAGTAACTTTATAAGGGATGAAACAACTTAGGTTACATGCACAATAACTAATAAGATATTAACAGTAACAATAACTAAATTTGACTTCACAACGCTCGGAAAAGAAATTTGAGTTCATAAGGATTGGAAAAGAATACAATGGTCATCCAATTCCATATTATTATTTAATGACAAGTTTATAAGGGAAGATAATTTGTTTATCTTTTCTATTAATATTAGGTTCGACAATTGTTTTCCTCATTCAAAAAGTTAGCATTCATAAGGCCCAAAGAAGAAAACAATGATCCTTATGTTATATTAGGTTTGATAATAATGATTTCTACATACACTCAGATGAAACATTTATGGTAATCATAACTGAATTTGAATTGACAAGACTCAAAACTCAAAAATTAATCCATACCTTTAAGACTCTTGAGTTCAAGCACAGATGCTGAGGAAGTCACTAATGGTGGATGCACACCAGTTCTTAGAGACAATTTGTTACCAAGGGATTACATCAAATTGCAATTAAGAAACAACTGCCTCTTGGATCGTAAAAAAAATAAAAAATCTTAATCATCTAACTAAGGAATTCACACTATTTATAATCTTATGCATGGCTTTCTAATTCTAAGATTAAAATGGAAGTTAATCTTGTTTTTGAAATCAATTGTGTATGTTTTTAATTGATTCATTTTCATTTTCAAATGATGCATTGTTGATTGTGATCATTGAATAAAATAGAGAGTATTCTTATTAATTACAAATACAAACCTCTAGTCACTCATGTTCTTTTATTTTCTTGTGTAAAGCTTTCAAGAGATGTAAAATGTGAGGTAATATTCAGAAGATTGTTTCAGGAATCAATTGTGTGTGTTTATGTATGGAGATTTTCTATCTAGAAATCTATCTTTTCATATTGTTGGGTGTGGTTGTCCAAGACTGGCTAAACTTGATTGACAATTATCATGGACTGTGTATGCACCCTAAAATGGTCGCCTAGACTTTGGGCCCCATTTTATCAGTTTATCATTTTATCAAATTTCTGAATCAATGCTTTGGAACATTTTCAATTCAAATTAATTTCCTTGATCAAATTGTAATTAATTCAATTATTCAATTATTTCAATATTTCCTAAGGTTTGATCATTT
>MU227687.1:1968197-1996748 GCA_018584345.1 Thuja plicata | reverse complement strand
ACACCTTTGCATTTTCATGTAGCTTGCATTGTTAGAATTCATGTTAATTTGCATTTTTAGGCTGCATTATGAGTTTGAGGGTTTCCTTCATCTTTCTTGTGGACTTTTAATCAACTGTGATCACGTTATGATCTTCATTTTCTTGTCTTCTTTCGTGATCTCAATCAAAATTTTCTATCTTAAACAGTTGATTGATTTTGGGGCAAATTCTCTTTCTTCTCTCCATTTCATTACACCTCTTCCAAACTTCTTCTTCTTCTTCTTCTAATTCAACCTTGGGGCATAATCTTTTGTGCTTTGGTTCTGTGATCCTTATATCTTTCATCTTACATCAAAAACTTTATCTTTAGTTCAATTTGATCAAAATTTATCAATTTGTTGTTTCTCCTCTATCTCATTTCGATTTCGATCACGAGGGGCAGTACCTATCAGACTTCAATCTTTGATTTAGCTTTATCAATTATATCAGTCTTGCTTGAGATTATTATCTATGACATGTCAATTACTTATTTCGATGTTGACTTTGCCTTTTTCAATTGTGCTTATTTTTGTCCTGATGTGCTCCCAAATCGACCACACGTCTGGGTTGTTTTGTGATCCCAAGTCGACCTCCCACTTTAACTGCATTCTTTGACTACATGTGTTCCCGAGTCGACCACCCATTTGTCAAAGAGGGGCAAATGTATGACCCTAAAATGGTCGCCTAGACTTTGGGCCCCATTTTATCATTTTATCAAATTTCTGAATCAATGCTTTGGAACATTTTCAATTCAAATCAATTTCCTTGATCAAATTGTAATTAATTCAATTATTCAATTATTTCAATATTTCCTAAGGTTTGATCATTTTTATCTAATTAAAAGATTTAATTTTTCTTTTAATTAAATAAAATTTATCTTATTTAATTAAAAGATTTAATCTCCCTTTTAATTGAATAAAATTCATCTTATTTAATTAAATTTCTCCCTCTTAATTAAATAAAATTCCTCTTATTTAATTAAATTCAATTTCCCCCATTTAATTAAATAAAATTCTTCTAATTTATTTAATTGAAAGAAAACCCCTCTTTTAATTAAATAGATAAAAATTCCCCACTTAAAGCTCTTCTTTTAATGAAAAAGGAAATAAATTAAATTAAAATCCCTTTTTCTTCACATCCTCCTAAGTGGTGGGTTTTTGCCTCTTAACCATAGCCTTTGATTTTTGCCTCTTAATCTCAATCGTTTACTTTCCTTTAAAAGGAAGCTTCTCCTTCTCATTTTCATATTAGGTTTTTATAGTATTGTTATGCTACAGGTTTGGAGAGCAATTTTGGAGGAGGATTTGAGCACTCAAGCTTGGATATTGCAACTTCTCTCTTCTTGTCTTCTTCTTCTTGCATTCACGGCTACTCATGTAGAATAGATTCATGTTTATTTTCATAGATTAAACTTGCATTTGTATTTCCTTTCATAGATTAACCATGCATTGTTATCATCTAGATTAATTTCCTTTCATGCATTGCAATCATATAGAGTAGATCTCATTTTTATGCATTTGAATCTCTCGTTTCATGGTGTACTTGCATAAGCACTAACTAGGTCAATCTGAGGGCCTCAATTTCAAACCTTTTCACTCCATGACTAGAGAGCTATGGATTGATATTTGAGGCCTCATTCTTGAGCAACCTTGGATAGAATGATTCATAGAAGTGTGTCAACATTTTAGCACACAGATTGTAGAAATTTAATGGTGTTTAAAATAATGTTGCTACAAAAATACACACTTATTCAGAAAATAAACAATCTTTCCACTAGTGTCACATGTACTTTGAAAAGTTTTTGTTTTCCACCACTGTTACATGGACTTTGAAAAGTTTTATGTTTATGTTTTTGTATGGACATTTTCAATCATATTTAACTATCTATTTTCTTCTATCATTGAATGTGATGGTTAAAGAAGATGAATTGCTAAACCTGATTGAAAATATGTATTCAAAAATAGATACGATAAATTTGAGAAACATAACAAATATTTGACATACTACATTATGAATTGTGAAAATCTTCAACCAATTCTTTGTAATTATTTAGACAATTTTTCCTACCCAGAAATATTGTCTAAATAATTTCTATGGATTGGGGAAATTTGTTATCATTAACTCTTTGTAAGTTAATCTTTCAGGACAAAATGCAAGTATCCCAGAAGAAACATTACATTCCATGTGAATGAGGGTTCAACCAACTACTGGTTTTCTATTCTGATTGAATATGAAGATGGAGATGGAGATGTGGGAGGCATGCTACTGAAAGAGGTACAATCCACATCTTTTAATCTGTCACGAGATTTTTTACATTCTTGTATATAATGGATTGATCAAGATTCATAATAATAGAAAAGTTGACAATGGTAAAGAATGGTTATGAATTCTGAGAATAAAGAAGAGAAGGAAAAACATGTTATGAAAATGGTAGGAGATAGGAGATGGATCAATGTACACTTGTACCCCTAAGCCTAAAGAGAAACCATCAAACAACTAACAAGTAGAAAGAAGCTATTCAATACTTGTTTTAATCTATCCATTACAACCATAATGGTCAACACTACTTGTATGTATTTTGGATGCATCATTATGGTTATGCTTTTGTTAATATTTCCATTTTTCTGTAAAATTCATTCTTTGTTTCAGCACCATGCTATTTAATAATTTGACTGTTACATAATTATATTTGAAATCCCTATTATTGTTCTCAAATAGGAAAGCTTACAATTTCACTACATACATTAATATAAAATAAGAAATAGTGAACTTTGACTGTTAAATCAGAATTAAACAGATAAGAAAAAAAGAAAACAAAGAGAAACAATGGGCGTTATGTGGAGTTCCTAAAAGAGCACGGAGTTTGTAATAAAATAAAATAAATTTTGGGGGCCTCATTGACAACATCCACATACCTGAATAAAAAATTTCATCTTTTTCTAGAGAAGTTGTATAGTAATTTTAGATTGTTTTGGTGACTTTAGTATTAAGAGTATGAGTTTATATTTTTTAAAGTAAATGGTGTTATACCTCAATCTAGGATCCATACAAAATGCTTAATTACTTTAAATTTTAAAACACTAGATGATTTGTGATAGTTTGGTGAAGATAGAAAAGAAAGGTATCAAACAAAATTCAAGCTTATATAACAATTGTATTGCAGCATACAAGAAACTTATTAGAAAATGCAAACACCATTATTTTATCACTCACCTTCAGCCCTAGCTCTAAATTCAGTTTGCAAGTATGGGAAACATGGATTCTCTAGTTGATGAAAGTTTTCAATCCATAAAGCAAATTGATGAATTACTTCATGTTGAGGTCACAGACCATCATTTTATTATATTAGGTTCGACAATAATGATTTACACGTACACTCGGATGAAACATTTATGGTAATCATAATTGAATTTGAATTGACAAGACTCAAAACTCAAAAATTAATCCATACCTTTCAGACTCTTGAGTTCAATCCCAGATACTGAGGAATTAACTAATGGTCAAACTAATCCATATTAAGAATCTAGTAAATATTAGATAAAAATGAGGAATAATTAATTAAGAATTTAGATTAATCCATATTTCCTAAGGGAGGAATCTAGTAAAGATTTAATTAAGAAACAACTGCATCTTGGATCGTAAAAAAAATAAAAATCTTAATCATCTCACATCTGACTATGCAGCACAAGGTTTATGTGATTATGTGATTAAGTTATTGATATAAAGAGTACAACAGTGAAGCATGTTATAATTATGTATGAAAGGAAAAATGATCGTTTAATAGACAAAGCATTCATAAAAAAATAATACTATTGCTTAAAAGGATCACCGTTTATCCATTAAGAACCAATGCTCTTATATGTCCCATAGAAATGATATATGTAATAAGGAAACATTCTATATAACCATACGGTGAGTAGCAGGGTATCAACCGTAAACACAAGATAATGCATACACAAAAGATAGCTCAAGCCATCATTTTGTAGAAATAGAGTAATGAATGATAAGACGGCTATTATAAGACAATAAGTACCATGTTCATTGCAAAGTTCAAAAGCCTTTCACTGTCAAAGTAGTGATATAGCATGGAAAACATAAAATATTCATTGTTTCAATACAAAAAATTGTAATAATAAGTAAGGAACCGTGAAATCTAATAGGGTTGAAAAGAAAATCAAATGAAGTCAAACAAATATTGCAATATATAGAGCACAACCTGCAAAGTTCCAGTTTGTAGAATCCAAAGAGTCCTAAAAGAATATATTAAAAATCAAGTGTGTTTCACATTTTTAAAGTGCTTGTGGTGAATCTATTTATTGTCTTAAATTGAATTCAGCTGATAAGAATCGATAAAGAAGACTGCAGATATCTGAGGGCACGTGATCTATTCAACAAAGCCTCAAAGTGAAATCATCTCATCGGAAGTAGTGCCAGTTAATAAATGTGTTTCTTAAAAGGGCTTCATCCATTAAAGTTTGCCAACGATTTTCTTTTCTGCCTCAAAAATGGGTGTTTCCAGAGGGTTTTTCTCACGCATGCAATATGAAAAGAATAAACACCATGAAATTGATTATTTCCATAGAATGTCATGGAAAGTAGGATATGCACAAAATAGATTTGTTGAAAATGGTTCTACAAGATTTCAAGCAAATATTATTTGCAGTAGGAAAGCCAAATTTTGTATCTATGTTCATGCCTATAGGGAGATTTGAAGGAAAAGAAATTGTCAAACATACGTTAGACATGCATACAAAATGTGATAGCAAGTGCAATGGCAAACATGCGTGCAAAATGTCATGAATGCAGAATATAAATAAACTAAATTGTTGGAAACAATATATTTTTCAGAAGACAACCCCTATCTGTAATCTTTACTAGATTCCTCCCTGCCTGTGCCAAATTCGAAGCAATTGAACTTACTGTATGCACATAATGAAAGCTTGGAGCGAGTGAAGATCTTACCTGTGCCCTCACCGACCTCTGTTCCCTCGCTTCTTCCACCCTCCGTGCCCTCAGTGATGTCTCTGAAATACGTAAGGAAATAATGAAATGATATCTTTATTTTTGTTAAGTAATGCCCGTGTTCATCGTAATTTCGATGAACAAGGGTGTTTGTCTAAATTACGATGAACACGGGCATTACTTTTAAAAAAATCAAAATTTTCCTTCTATAATCCGACCAAGTCAAATAAATATAATGCCTCGTCAAAAATTTAGGTCAAAAATAGGGGTTAACTGTACTAGTGAATGTACAATTCCCACTCTTATATCGTTGAACAATACTCATGTCTTCTTGTGAAGTGACTTGATTGCTCCAAGAGAGGTGACACTCTATAATTAATTCTTTCTTTCTAGAAAGAGACACACTTCCTTCAATACATTCTTCTTTGTTAATGCTTGACCAGGATCATAACAAATTAATATATCTCTTTAATGAAAGTTTCTTTCAAGAATTTCACATAGACCATACACACCCTGTCATAACTTTTGAACCCCGCACTTTCTCTCCAATCACTCCGATGAGATTCTTCAAAATTGGTTTTTCACCAACATATCAAAAATTCAAAAAAATCCAACGGTGGATTTGTGAGATATGGTCCTTGTACTTAGACTATATTTTCTGAGACAGTCACACATTCACCATCAACAAACTACTCTCTTACATTTGCAGGCTGGCTCTGATACCATGTTAAGTTTTTAGGATAGCTGCAAATGTAACAGCACTCTATGTTGTGTGTTCTCCAAATGCAACAATCTCTCTTTCATTTATATTGGGAATGAGGCTAGGAGAGACATGTCCCTTCATGGGACATGTCTATTCATTATTATTTATAAGAAAGGACATGTCTCTTCCCATTAATTATAATTCAATCAATCTTATAATGTTTCATCAATCAATTATTAATTAAGAATAATTTAATAATTTAATATTGAATATTAAACTTCATATGATTAAAAATAATATAACATATATATTGTATTATTAATAATCAACATATATTATATGTATTCTAATGATCATATGACTGAAGCTACAAACGTTAACATAGATTCTCGTGAACCAAGTGTAACTTCTTCTTATGTTTGGTGGTGCAAAATAGGCATTTAACTTGGGAAAACCTTTGAAAAAGGGGGTTTTATGGTCCCTCTAGATGCTTCGTGTGCAACAATAGTGAGGAAAATATTTCTCACCTCTTCTTTTAGTGTGACTTTTCTAGGCAAATTTGGCATTTTTGGTGGGTGTCTGGAATCATGTGTGTTCATGCTAATACTTTGGTGGAGTTTTGGAACAACCTTGGTAGACCCCCAACTAAAACCTCTTTCCTCCAGGTTTCTTGGGGTATCAATCCCTCTTTTATCACCTAGAAACTATGGTTAGAAAGAAATCGCAGGATTTTTCAAGATAAGAAGTTTTTGGCTCAACAGGTTTGGCAAAGGATAATTATTATGTTGAAATAAACTTTACTGGCAAAGTGTGACCTCTCAGTAGATGTGGATCCAAGTGATATTTTTGTTATTCAAAATTTGAACATTTTGGGGGATGTTAATAGTGCTCTTCGTATGAAGTCTAGGCATGTTATCCTTCGCCATGCCAAGAAGTAGGCTCGAAGAATTGGTAAATGGTCTCCTCCACCCTTGGATTTCTTAAGATTAATACTGATGGCTCCTCTAGGGGAAATCCAGGACATGCGGAAATAAGAGATATTGGTAGGGATAGCCTTGGGAATGTAATATTTGTGTTTTATGCTTACAAGGGACACTAGACTAATAATTTTATGAAAGCATTGGGTGTCCTCTATGCTTTTGAGCATGCTTGTACTCTTGGATGGTGCAATATTGTCTATGAGTCAGATTCCTAGATTGTTATGGATATGTTGAATAGTCAGAAGCTAGAAGGCGTGGAGTGATGCCTGGTTGTAGATGGAAGGAAAATTCTGAGCTTGATGTGCTCTTTCGAATCAGTCTCTTTTTTCTATATTCCTAGAGAGTGGAATAAAGCAGCAGATTGTCTTGCTAAGTGGGCCTTGGAAAAGATGATTGGTTGGATTGTGGGGAATAGTGTTGATTTGCCTCAGGATTATGCTCAGACTCTTAATAAGATTGTTGAAGAGGATAAGATAGGGTAGTTTGGGTGGCTTGTTGGGACACATGTTTTTTCTTGCTTAATGTAGCATTTGATCATTCTGGTTCAATTAATGTTTACCCCCTTTTTCAAAAAATTGAAACTTACTAGATTGACTTAGAGAGAGCATTTCCATTCTACATGTTTACATTACAATCTATCTGACAAACCATTCCAAAATTACTTTAGAACACACCTTTTAAAGAGAATCAATTCAAGGTACCTTAGGAAAGGAGAGAAACAATTTTACATCCAAAAATGCTACAATTTTTCAAAATTCCATTAGAGGAGTATTGATAAAATAATACAGCTTTTTGGTGAGCTGATTTTTTGGCCCAGATGTTTTTTCGGAATCGGAAACTATATACCCCGATTCCTTTGCTTCCAAGACCAAGGATTCACCTATGACAATAGAATCATAAAAAAAATAATGGTGGGAAACAAGGACACTATTCAATGCTATTTTTAAGCCTTTAAACCTATCCTCCAAAACTACATTTTGGGGACCTTTTCCCAAATATTTGACCATGATAATAAACCGAAAAGAAAGAGAAAAATAAATCCCCTTATACATTCATTTAGATCCTTTAATTCCTGAAAGGGGATACCATTTATGATGATAGAGGACTTCATAGTAGAGAGGCACTTAACTATTTTCAAGAAATTTTACCAAAATCCAAAAAAAAACATGAATTTACTAAGAAACTCATAAGAGCCTTGGTCATAAGCCTCCAATGAATCTAACTTTAGAATAACCTCTTAAACTTTTATTAACACCTATAAAATGAAGCAATTTATGAATTAAAATGATGGAATTAATAATCTTCCTTCAATGAATAAACTAGGTTTGCTACTATGAAACCCAACCTCAAGAGAATTTTCTAAATTCTAGAGCAATGATTTTGGAAAATATTTATAAACTAAATTATAACTTAGGCAAATGGGTTGAAGATTTAAAAAGGTAGCAGTCCCATCCTTGTTTTAACGAGCACTAAAAAGATAGAATTTAGCTCCTTTAACTACTTTACATTTCTAAAAAAAACTCATTAGCTTTAGCGACCAAATCATTAGTAACAATATACAAAAACATTTAAAAGACTAAATAAGAGAAGTCGTCATGTCTAGAGCCTATTTCCTTCAAAGGAAAACAAGTTTTTCAGCCTCTTTATAGGATAGTAGCTTCATCAACTACATATTGTATTGAGCATAAAATATATTAGTGATAAGCTTCAAGATGTCTTTTTGAACTTCAAAAAATAAAAATAAAAAATATTAGTTTTAGTAAGTAGATTATAAAAAAGTTGCAACGCTATCCCTTATAGAGGATTCATCCAAAATTTGATTACAATTCATTTATATTTATTTAACCATACTAAAGGTTTATGTTTCAAGGTAGTTGTGTGAAAAAATTTAGTATTCCTATCTACCTCCAAAAGTTATCTTTAGCAATCAGAGAGTAGAGTTCACATAAAATATTTTTTCCTTACCTATATATAACAATTCATAACCAAAATAAGGTCAAAAGGAATGCATGTCTACATGCTCTCCTCCAAACCTTATTACTAGAGATTTTGAAATGAGTTATCCCGCCCGTTCGGAGCCTGCGCGCTCTCCTCCTCCGCGTTCAGAGCATGTGCGTTCTCCAGTGTTGTCAAAGTCGGGTGCAGGATTCTCCCTGCCAGCGCAGGTTCCTTCTACGGAGTCACATGCTTTTGCCCGCCTTTCTTGCTCTAATCCGTTGGTGATTGGGATCAAGGATCATACAGCAGTTGAGCGGCATGCTCCTGGCCCTATCTAGTTCCCTTCTCTTGGACCTAATGGGTCTAGGGTTGTGGGAATGTCTGTGCCTCATGTGCTCCCGTCTAGGGCAGTGTTGGCGGGTTCATCCTCTTTCCGGGATTCTGGTCCTGTGGTTGCTAAGGGACCAGGTCTCTCCTTTGCTAAGTTTGTGCGGGAAAGGATAAAGGATCTAAGGCTTCTACCCTATCTCTGGTGTGTGGCTCTCTCTCAATTAGGCTCTCTCCTGATGCTGAAGGGGATTTGGAGAACAGTACAGAAATTTACAAAGAACATGGATTGATTTGTTGCTTTAGGGGCTTTTGGCCCAGCCTTCCCCTTCTGCATGACTGGATAACTCGCGTATGGGAACCATTGCTCTCAGGTACAGTTCATATTTTCCCTATGGCAAAGGGATTCTTCATAGCTAAGTTTGATCTAGCTGAAGATAGAACTAAGATTTTGTGTGAAAACTTTTTGAGTTGGGAGGATGAGAAATTTATGCTTATGGTTAAACCCTGGCACTCAGATTTCAATCCTTCTTCTGAAACCTTCTCTAAAATCCCAATATGGGTTAGACTCCCCAATCTCCCTATTCATCTTTGGCATGACTCTGTTCTTGAGGAGGTGGGTGAGGCTTTGGGGGATTTTCTGATGTTGGACAATGATTCCTTCAACATCTATCATTCCATGTTTGCTCGTATTTTAGTTGATCTCGACATTTCGTCAGGTCTTCCTATTGATATCAAAATTGAATCAACTTCAGGATCCTAGATTCAGCCACTAGACTACGAGGGTATCCCCTTCAAATGTCAAAAATTCTTTAAGACAAGTCACATTTCCACCCAATGTGATATGGAACACAAGAAAAAGAATCCTCCTCCCTCTTGGTGGAAGGGGGCGACCAGAAAACATTACAGAGTTGATAAATGTTCTTCTTAGCCTGGGAAGAAGGATGATTTTGTTTCTCCTCCAGATGCTACAACAGGGTCTTTGGTGGACGTTGGTCTTGTGTCTGTTGGTTTTTCCTCTGCTCCTTCTGTTGATGGGTCTGCTAGAGGGTCTGCTGGTGGGAAGGGGTTTGTTGGGGGGACTGGGTCTGCTGGGGCAGAACTAGTTGGTTCATTGCAAGATGATGTTACAGCAAGGTCTGGGGGTGCTAGTCTGAATGCTGCTTGTTCGAGTTTGGCAACCCCTCTTACATTGGATGGGGGGTCTGCTAGCTCGGTGCAAGATACTTCTTCTACTGAGAAGGTTGATTCAGCTACGGACCCTTTATGCTGGCAGAATAATGCTGTTAGAGCTGAAGAAGGTTGGGTAAAGGTAAAAAGAAAAAATCTTAAGAAATCTTCTTCTTCGGTTGACATGACCCTTCGATCCCAAAAGAAAGGGATGAGATGACTGGTTCTTTAGGTGGGTTTTGCTCGAGTTTGCATGAAGGTTATTTCGTGCAAATTTTCTTTAAGTTTGTGGGTGCCTGCTACAAAACCCTTGATGTGGTCAACAACTGATCTGTGTAGTAGGTATTATTGAAAATCTCTTTTGTCTTTCTTGTTTAGGGTTTCGGGGCCCCTTCAAAACCTGTTTTTACCTTAATCAAAAAAAATTCATAACCAAAATCTAAATTTCCTTCTACAAGGCATTCAACCAAACCATAATGTATTTTTTTTTAAATGTTACCAAATGAGTTGTTATTACATCTTCTACTATTAAACTTCACATCATGAGCTTGTTAACAATTACTTGCTAAAGCTTGTTAAAGGTTTTTTTTTTTACAACAAAACAATAAGAATAATTTGGACTAACTAAACATGTTAGCTCTGCGACTCCTCCGCTACTAGGTTCCCGCCCGTTTGTTTGTTTGAACGCTGGCTTCTGCCTCAGCCCCTGCTCCACCGGGGGAGCTGGGAAGTGACTGCCCGGATTGGTCCTTGCTAGGAGCGAAGATTCGGAACCCCATTCGGCAAGGGTTGGCCCCTTTTCCTCTGCGCTAGTGGACTCACCTGGTTCCCTAACTATTGTTACGGTGTCCCCTTCAAAGCTTGTGAAGGTGGATAATGTTGTAGTGTTGGAGGGATGGAAGAAGGCGGTGTTGGGATCTGGGTCTAATGAAACCCCTGATACGCCTGAATTCTCGGCTGGAGAACTTGGTCCTGAAATCTCTGTCCCAAATGGACTTGTGGAGGACATAGCTACTGCCCTACACCTTGCCCTTGTTGGGAGGTTTGTTTCCTTTAGGCCCACCATAGAGATGGTGCGCAGTTGGTGTATGGCCAGATGGAAAGTTAAAGGATCCCTGTCAGTTTCTGCTATGCCAGGGGGTCTGTTCCTGTTCAGATTTAATGTTGAAGCAGATTTTACTAGTGTTTCTACAGGGAGTTGGTACTATGGGAAGCACGCTCTTCTAATGGCTAAATGGAAGCCTGGATTTAAACCAGAAATTGAACTGCAAAAAGCTGCTCCGGTGTGGGTCCGCCTTCCTGGTCTTCCCCTGGAATTCTGGGATAATAAAGTTCTTAGATGGATAGGGAACTCCTTCGGAAGTTATATGACAGATGACACGGTTACTCTGACCAAGTCACGCCTGGTGTTTGCCAGATTTTGTGTTAATGTCACTATGAACAAGCCCCTTCCCAACTTTGTACTGCTTAAGTCCAAGTGGGGGAACTGGAACCAAGCCATTGTTTATGAAAATGCCACACTATAGTGCCAGAAATGTGGGAAAAATGGGCATGTGGTGACTAACTGTAAGGGCTCCACCAGGTTGGAGGAACAACTTGAGGTTGAGAAAGTTAGTGAGTCCCTTCAAGCTGTGCCTTCGGTGGATACCACGGTTGAACATCCTTCCTGTGGCGGGTTCCCCCCCATGTTGGTGGGCTAGTGTTGGAAGGGTCAGAAAAGAACACAGAGGCCAAGAAGATTGTGGCCTTAGAAAAAGGGTTGGTGAAGAAAGCGTCAGAAAGGAACACAGAAGCCGAGAAGGTTGAGGCATTAGAAGGAGAGATTCTCACGGCGAACACTATAGCTGAGATGGGTACGGACCTTGAAGATGGAGAAATGGTCATAGTCTTAATGGATGTCTCTAACACTCTCATTAACAGTCCTAATGGTCTTGTTGCTAGTATGGTGAACAAAACTCAAGAGACTGGAAGTGCTCTGACGGGAAAATTTTGGGGAGAAACTTCTTCCGCCTGGAAATGTGGATCAGATATTGGGGCGGTAATGATGAGATCAACCTCCTTGTCGCCCTCGACTTCAGTTCTCGACTGGTTAGAAACTAAAAGGAAAACCAGGAGCAAGAAGATGGATGAAGGACTGGAGTCAAAAAAGAAGGCAGACGTGGGAAGTGAAAACAAAGTTGGACGCCCGACAGCTAGGGCGGCTAGAGCTAAGGAAGCAGCAAGGGCCATTGCCAATGGAAGGCAACTAACCCTGGAAGACTCTCAAAAAGGTAAAAGATGAAGTTCCTATCATGGAACATAAGGGGTATGAACAGCCAGCAAAAATGGTTCGCTTTGAAGAAGTATATTACGGAGCTCTGTGTTGATATGGTTCTCATCCAAGAGGTTAAAATGAAGTACAATAATTTTGCGCCGCTGGTTGATAAAATTTGGCCAGGAGCGGCCTTTTTGTACAATGAAGCTGATGGGGCTTTAGGTGGTGTTGCTACTCTCTGGAACCCTAGTAAGTTATCTGGTAACATTGTGTCTTCTTCTCATAACTTTCTTGCTGTGTTTTTTACTTGGAATAATTCCCCCTGGTATATGTTCAACATCTATGCCCCAAATTCTAGAATTGAACGGGGTAGACTCTTGGGGGGAAATCTCTAACCTCATTGATGCTGACCATGATTACCCTGTTATGTGTGTTGGGGATTTTAATTCTCCCATTTTCCCTTCTGAGAAATTGGGGGGGTCCCAAGATTATTATGATAGTATGCAGGAGCTTACTGATTTCATGAGGCTAAGTGATTTGGTCGATATTGAGTTGCAGGGAATGGGTTTTACTTGGTCTAACAATAGAAAAGGTAGGCACCTTATCCAGGTTAGGCTGGATAGATGGTTGATCTCCGGTGGGTGGGATATTGCCCCTCTGATTGGCCTCTCCCACCTCCCAAGGACTGTGTCTGATCACTCTCCTTTGATTCTTGACTAGGAGGAGAAAGCCAGTGCTGGACCCCGGCCATTCCACTATGAGATCATGTGGCATTCTCACCAGGAATTTGAAGACTGCATAAAAAGGTGGTGGAATACACCTATTAGGGGAACGACTATGTTCAGAATTGTTGAGAAGCTTAAAATTATCAAAAGGGAGGCCCACGGGTGGAGCAAAACTAAGTTCGGGGATATTTCCAGTGTAAGAAAGAGATAGAGGAAAAAATTAAATTCCTCCAAAATGAGATGGCCATGGGCAATTCCTCTTGGGAAGCTCATATTGAGGAAGAAAGCTGGAGGAAAAAATGGAAAGATAACCTCAAAAGGGAGGAAATCTTCTAGAAGCAACGATCTCATATCCAATGGCTCAAGGAAGGTGACCGCAACTCGGCTTTTTTCCACAGATCTGCTTCAATCCATAAAAGAAGAAATACTAGTAAATCTCTGGCTGCCAGTGGGGAGGTGATGACTGAGGAAGAAGACATGGGTAATCATGTGGCGGATTTATTTCGTGACACTTTTAGAAGCCCGATACAGAGGGGGGTTGATTCTGATAGCTCTCATCTCCTGGAGGCTATCCCGACTGTTATTTCTAGAGAAGAGAACGATATGCTGCTATCCAAAGTTTCTGAAGAGGAACTCAAAACTGCGGTTTTCTCCATGGGTGCTTTCAAATCTCCCGGTCCGGATGGATTTTCCCCGGTTTTCTTCTAGCATTTCTGGGATGTCATAAAATATGATATTATCCATGTTGCTCGTGATTTTGTTAGAACTGGAAAAATCCTCAAGAGAATTAATAAAACTTACATTGTTCTGGTCCCTAAAGTTCAAGACCTCAAGAAACTAAGTGATTTCCGGCCTATTAGCCTCTGTAATACTGTTTATAAAATCCTTTCAAAAATCATCACAAATAGGATTAAACCTCTCCTGGGTAAAATTATTAACCCCAACCAGAAAGGGTTTGTTCCGGGAAGGCAAATTCTAGACACGGTTATCACTACCCATGAAATCATTCATTCAGTGGAAAGAGGTAAAAATGTTGGCATGGTGCTGAAACTAGACATTTCTAAGGCGTATGATAAGGTGATTTGGAAATTCCTGTACGGGGTGCTAAAAAAGCTTGGCTTTCATGCAAACTTCATAAGAATCGTCAAGGAGGCAGTGGAAACTGTTGTTTTTGCAGTTCTTGTAAATGGTTCACCTTGGGGGTCCTTTAATCCGGAGAGGGGCTTGCGCCAAGGTGACCATCTATCCCCTTATTTGTTCCTCCTTGTGGCTAAGGTGGTCGCTCGTAGTTTATTGAGACTGGAGGCTTCTGGACACATTGCTGGATTTAAACCGGCTTCCACTCTTCCTCCTGAAGTCATTCAACAATTTGTGGACGACGCGTTTCTGTTCGGGAAAGCTTGCATTAGAGAAGCGAGAGAATGGAAAGCTCTGCTAAATGTTTATGCAGAGGCTTCGGGTCAGGTGCTTGGTTATAGAAAAAGCAAAATTTATTTCTTTAATTCTGAACAGAGAACCCAATTGAAAATTATGGAATGTATTGGCTGTAAGGGTGGTATACTTCCTGACACCTATCTCGGGTTCCCTCTCACTGTGAAGGAAGTCTCCGACCCTTTCTAGAACTCCATCCTCGAAAAAATGTAGAAACAATTGGCCGGATGGAAAGGTAAGGTCCTCAGTAATGCGGGGAAGCTCCAACTTCTGGCGGCAGCCCTCCAAGGAATACCTGTTTACTTCCTATCTCTTTTCAAAATCAATGACAGAACAACGGAGAAACTGGAAAAAATCCAAAGGAACTTCCTATGGTCCGGAACGGAGGAAAAGGCTAAAATGAACTTGATTAGCTAGGAAACAGTTTGCCAACCTAAGAATGTTGGAGGGCTGGGAGTGAGAAAGATAAAAGATCTTAATAAGGCACTAATTACCAAACTTGGGAGGCAACCTTTTAGAGGAAACTCCGGTTGGTGTAAAATTCTGAAGGCCAAATACTACTTAAATGACCAATTCCCCCTGGGCCAAAACTACCCCACTGGCTCTAAATTCTGGAACTTGATGGTGAAAAGTAAAGGTATCCTCCTTAGAGGCTTAAAATGGGTGTTGGGTGATGGCAAGAAAATACGTTTCTGGGAGGACTGGTGGGTGGGGGATAAACCTCTCAGTAGAAACAAACTTAGTCTCCTCAGGGATTGTTTGATTTCTCATTTTGGAGACAAAGTCAGTGACTACATTTCACAAGATAAGAAATGGAAAAACCTTGCTAATGCTTACCATGGCCAGGAGCATTTCCCACCCTACATTCTGGAGCTACAGGAATTGATTACTGTTAGAATAATAAATAGAAAAATGCAAATATTAATGCACAAAAGAGAACACAAAGACAGAGATTTAACGTGGTTCACCCACTCCCTGGGCTACGTCCACCAAAAGCGAGTCCAATATCTTTATTATTATCCAGTAATTACAATCTGAAACCTGCAACTCAATACCGCCGCAGGAAGCTACGAAAATCCCTCATACAATGAAAACTTGAAACCCTAAGCCCTTTTCACAAGCATATTTGACCTAACCTAATTAGGGCAAAAAATACTCTGACTAATAGAAAATCAATGGTCGACCCTTAGCAAAGTCACGATAAATGGAATAACTTTTGAGATTAATGAGGAGGTTATTGCGCAGGCCACGGGTCTCTCCATAGAGGGGAGAAAATGGAAGAAGATCACCAAAAGCCGAGATGACACCCATATGAAAAGATTCTTCAAGAAAACGGAGATTCCCGAATGATTTAGGGGATGTTTCAACAGAATGACGCTGCTCGACCCATGGAATGAAATGTGTCTCATTTTGATGAAGTATATCACTCTAGAAGGCTGCTTCGGCACATGTTACAACTACCATTTCCCTCTCCTTAACCACTTCAGGTACAACGATTCCATCTCCTTTCCATTTTTTCTGCTCCATTCGATGGAAGCTTCTGTTATGGAAGTCAAAGAAAAAATGAAATCCAGGCAGAATTATTGTATTCTCCATCAGGGTTTAATGCTATGCCTATACAATTTCCATTTAGCCCTCTCTCCGCCTAGGACAATCACTCTTCATAAATTTATGTTGTATCCTGAGAATCCTAATGAGCTGCAGGTCACTCTTTCTAACCCCGCAACTTCTTCCAAAACCCCTGTTTCCAAGAAGAATAAGTTGGGTTCTGCTGACGTTGACCAAATCACCATTGATTTTGAAGGAGAGGAGGAGAATGATAGTAGGCGGAGATCTAACAGAATTGCCACCAAAACTAGATACAAGCAAAAAGCTGTGAGAAAGAGGTGCCCTGATGAGGAGGAAGAGGAAGAAGATTCGGAGGAGGAAGAAGAAATTAAGCAGGTCACCAGGGGGAAAGCTAAAGTGGGGAAGAAAGTTAAGGTTGAGAAGAAAGAAAGGGAAAAAAAGAAGAAAAGCTCTATTGTGGATGGGACTGAGAAAAGTCATGACTCATGTCTCTGCCAGTTTTTGTCTCCCCGCCTTTGACCTTTCGAAGAAAAAGCTCTTTGAGGAGACGAAAGCGGACTCGCCGCTCCTAACTTCCCAGTCCCTTAGCCCCTAGGTGGTTATTAAGGGAGCCCCGGAGGACTCTAAAAAGACAGATGAGAAAATGCCTGATGCTGTGAGTGACACTCCCCATGTTACTAAAGGTCCTCAGGAGCCCCTCTTGCTTTCTGACCCTAAGGAGGAGCTAAAGGAAATGAGGGTGGAAATTAAAAATCTTAGGGAAAGCTTTAATAGGATCACGGACTTTGCTGTGAAAGTCATGCATGTGGTTGCTACTACGCTCCAACTCCTTCATATGGAGAAAACAAATTCAGGAGGTGAGCGAAAAGATGAAGAACTGTACCAGTTCCTCGCGGACGACTTTTAACCTGTAGTAGTTTCCTTTTCCTTTGTTAATGGTTAACTTTTTTGCCTGGACTTTTCGGTTGGGCATTGTGGGCCTATTCGATCTTCGGTTAATTTCAAGTTTTTGTAATTTTCCGTTTGTTACTATTAATGCTAACTTTACCATTACTTATTACCACAGGCTGGTTACCAATCTCATGGTGAGGTTGGGGCCTGTTAGGACTACCAGGCTGGTTACCAGCTCTGTGTTGGAGCTGGGGCCTGTTGATTTTCTTTCTTGATTTTTGGTTTTTAAAATTGCCATAAGCTGAGGGTTTGTTGTGTGTTTATTGTTGGTTATCAGCACTCCTTGTGTTGGTTGTGTCTGTTCGGGTCAGCCCCCAGTTTCGGCTGCTTTTTAAATCAAAAACAATTACTTAAGCATAATTTTTCCTTCTACTCTTATATTCCAACATTTAATTTTTTTATCTATAAAATTGGGATGTTAAGTGTACATTTTTTAAGTTGAAAAGGATATTATATCACTTGACATCATGTCATTATATTATGTGGATGAAAAAAGAACTAACAGTTTGGTTTGACAAGTAATATTAGCACCCGCAAGATCCAAACCTATCAAATAATTATGGTTAATTAAATTTACAAGGTATTTCCAAAAATATTTAGAGTTTGAGGCCCCCATTTATTTTCCTTTTCATTTAAAGGAGAATTAGAATCCCCCATAGTCAATCATTTTATATTTGTATGGATTCTTAGGAGGATAGAAAGACAACACCGGATATTTTTCTTGCATTTTAAGTATTAGGTGTATAAATATTAAAAAATCATCCAAGATGTATTTTTTTTAATTATGTTGAAATAAAATAGAAACATCATTTGGCTACATATTTATAAGATATCCATAAAAACTGGAAGAGTTATAGAGAGTCTCAATTCCTCCTTAAGCTCCAATTGTATCTATGACTTACAATCCATAATCGTTGAAGAATGTATTCCTAATTGAAGTTAGTCTCTCAATTAACATTTTGGTTTCTTGCACCTACATGATGTCCAACCTAATTTTACCTAGCTAAGTTTGCTAAAAGGTCATGTTTATGTAAGTTATTTAACTCTAATATTCTAAGACAATGAAAACACTTTTTTTTTACGTTTAGTGGGCCCTTAGTGCACAACGCATGAACAATATAGTGGCTTCCATCCACCACTTCCATTTTCATCTCTCTTTGGGATATTTTGGATAAATATTCGTTTTCTTTTGATTTGATATGTAGTTTCCCATTTTCTTTCTCCTATTATTTTAACAATTACAACTCAATCTACGCAATAATATGTTTAGCAACAATTAATGTGTACCTATAATAATTTTCACTTTGATTAAAGAAAAAATAACAATTTGTGATGTTAGTTTATAATGAGTTGATCCAAATCCTACTCAAAAGAGCAAAAAGAAACCTAGTTTCATCATTTCCACATAAATCTCACCATTTCTCTCGTGGTCCTCCTTTGCACACTATCATGTAATCTAGCATTGGGCATTACTCAAAATCATTAATGTCATTCCAAATTATAAGAATATTGCTAAACTAAACAACCTTTACATTAATTACTTGTTACGTCAAGCCAAAAACATGGCAACAATTGGAGGAAACTCCAACACACTTTCAGAAAACATATTATACATGCAAAAGCAGCATAAGATGTCACATTTGTTGTCATGTACTCATTGAAAATCCAATGACATGAAGGAAATTAAGACACAACATTAAAGATAAATAATTAACATTGAGTTGAACACATCAATGAAATTATAAATGAGGTAAATTTAAAACAAGAAGTAGATAAGACATGGAGATTGACTAGTAAAGTGTAAATGGATTGTCATTGTTAGAGTACATATATCTACTAGCACTACATTTTCTAGAGATGTGTGTTACCGTGCATAGTAGTTGGTGGTACAACGTGGAGTAAAGAAAACATAGAATACTAGAAACCTTCCATTACATGTAACTTTTAATTTAATTTTTCTTTTTACATGTCCTAAGTATTTGCAATTGTGTACACCAAAATATTCCTTCAACCAGAACAATTGACTTTAAAATAATTTAAAATAATAAAACAAGCACCATATCAAGATTAGACAAAGGCAACTAAAAATAAAGAAATGCAAACCAAAGTGCTAGTCTCCTTGATGCAAAAATGTGTCCTTTGATTATAGATTGTATGTATGCTCACAATTTTGGCATTATGAGGGTGCTCAATGTGCTCAAATTCTCAAAGATGATGAAAAGATGAAGTTGCTCAATTCCTGTTGCAATAGCTTGAATCCAAATTTGCATGAACAGATGAATTAGATGTTGTTTTGGTGAAGAAAAACGAACAAAAAGACACCCTAGATGGAGAGAAAATTAGTTAACATGACATTGATAAGTGATGCCCCCTCAAGAGAATGGATGAGAAAGAGAGGCCTAGGTGGCCTCTCCAAAGAAAAGCATGGAGACATGAAAAAGAGGGACATGCTCAACGAAAGACGGAAGAAAAAAAGGAAAAAGGGTGAAAATGGCTCAAAAAAAAATGGAGACTGTAAGAGGAAATGGGGCAAAAAATGGATCCTATAGGGGACAAGGATGAATAAATTAGGGTTTTCGGGGGTCGTATGAAAGAAAAAATTGTAAATTTACCTCTCATTTTCACCACAAGAGTTAGAAAACTAAGGAAATCTATAGCACCTTGCGCAAACACAAAATGACTGATACAAAACACCCCAAGCATTAGATCATATCACAAAAATCAAATTGAGAAGAGGCCCCTAAATTCAAACATTTTAATCAATGTAGAATATATGAAACAATACTAAGTTATTTGGTAGAAGGAGCTTGAAGAGAGAATCCCTTCAAAATCCCCTCTATAAACTAAAAAAATTGAAGGCAAATCCTTATTCTAAACTACCATCTCTTCTAAACAAATTGCTAGAAATGTCATTAAAAATTAGGCACCATGCAAGTTCTTGGAATGGTTAGAAGAATGTAACCCATATGGAATGTAATATGATCGACTATTGGGAAATCTGCTCCACCCTTGTTTGAAAGATTTAGTTCACACCTCATGATTTCAAACAGCAATCTATAATTATCTAGGGTTGGCAATGCCACTATGAAGTGTGTACCTATTACAACCCTTTGGATTCGACACTAAACTATTGTTGTCATTTGCTTCAATAAAGACTCAAAAGCAATAAATAAATAAATGTTGCTAAATTGAAGGATAAAATGATCAAGTTTTTATGAAGGGGCACTTGAAAATGCTCACAAACATCTTTGTCACACATAATTGGAATGAGCATTGCAATTGAGGAACATTAGCCCTTATAAATGGAAGAAAGTCTATTTAGTACAAATTCTTTGCTCTTTTCAAGTATTGGTAAATGCAATCTAAGCATTGTTAGTATTCATTCAATGTTCAATTTTCTTTTTCTTTTTTCTTTTTTAATTTGATGCTTTATCCATTCAATTTTAAGGTTTTGAATGGATAGGTTTTGTTATGTCTAAGTGGAGTTACAAACAACTAGCTATGTGATTTAATACACCTAGTTTAATCTCTAGGTTTTACTTTAGTCGAATTATTTAAGTTGTGTAGTTTTCTTTTTTAATGATACAATTATGCATGCAAATTTATATTGGGAATATATACTTGAGCATTACCTTTTCATATTGATCAATATTTTGACATCTCTTCGGATTGTAATATTGACTTCATATTGGTAACTACAATCAAATTTACAGTAACAATATATATTATCTTATGATGGAGTTTAGAAGATAAAATTTGAATTCAAATTCTGAAAACTCTCTTACCACAACACAACAATTATTATATTTTGTCAAGCAAATTTAGGCTTCAATAAATTTTATATGGTGGTGCAGAGTCATGTTAGTTTATGAACTAGAACTCTTTTTGTTCATATTACAACTTCTCAAATTAGTTTTGGTTGAGTAGTTTGTTGTGAAGATCGCTCATTTGAATTTCTCTTTTATATGATTTAGTTCATTATGTTGTTTCATCCCGCATCAATTTTCAATTCTGTTCTACTCTTAATATGTGTCAATTTACAGCTTGTTGATCACTTTGTGATCAACAATCATTAGTTGATAGCCCCTTTTGTGCCTTACTGTTGGGTAGGTAAATTTAGGCTTCAACAAATTTTATATGGTGGTGCAGAGTCAAGTTAGTTTATGAACTATATTACAACTTCTCAAATTAGTTTTGGTTGCTTACAGAAAGTAGTTTGTTGTGAAGATCACCCATTTTAATTTCTAATGTATGCTAGTAAGTTTATAATAGCACGTCTCGTGGAACGATTTATAGCTCCTTTCATATGTATGAAAATAGAACTACAAATTAAGATGAGAGATGGATACTTGTGAACTACTACTCGTAAAACATGGGTCAATGAGTTTGACTCCAAAACAACACAGTTGAATCCTAATAGTAAATCATAATTTGACTTGTAGATAATATCTCCTACTTATCAATGGAACTACAAATTATAACTTTATCTAAACAGATATGGTTACTTTGCAG
Source organism: Thuja plicata (assembly GCA_018584345.1). Classification (NCBI taxonomy): domain Eukaryota; kingdom Viridiplantae; phylum Streptophyta; class Pinopsida; order Cupressales; family Cupressaceae; genus Thuja; species Thuja plicata. The sequence goes on along the minus strand of MU227687.1, from coordinate 1,975,207 downwards.
AAAATGGAGTTCAGTTTATGTCAGACACTAGGGGTTTAAGATTTCCGGGTCTACTTAATATCTATGTTACAGGGGAATGCATCCCCTATTTTAGGCCCTCTAGGAAAAGTTCCGATTACACATCCCCTGCATCCCCCCATCCCCGCCCTCGAAACGTTGTGGAAAGTTTTAAAAACCAACACAAGTCAATGTTTTCTTAAGACAGCAAAGTTACAAATCCAAGTGAGCTTTGACATTAACTAATGGTTCTCAACTGACACTAAATTGAATCTATGTTTCATGCATGCACCAAAGTGTTGGAGTTGCAGGCTTATTTTGTGTCTCAGATAAGACATTTTCTGATTTCACCATAAATGTTGTCATTAAAAGTTATATAAAACATAACAAAACATCTAATATATTAGTATATTTTGAAAAATTATATATTTAAAAATCTGCATACTGCCATCCCCTATTTTTGGCCCTCTAGAAAATGTCCCAGATATGCGTCCCGTGCCGTCCCCCATCCCTCGTCCCCAAAAAGCTGTGGAAGATAACATAATATTAAGGAATATAGTTAGGTTTTCTATGATTTTTAAATCAGCTTTCAATTAATTTGCTATCAATCCTCAAAAAATGTAGCTTTGGGAAAAAGAATTTCCATGGAATTGGGAAAGCTTAGTTGCAAATGGTTCCACAATTGTTTGAGCAGCACCTGCTAAGAAAATTTGTCGTTCAAACCATTAAAAAGTATTTTCTCACTGTTTTAATAATTTATATAAGCTTAGGGTTCATAAAGTATGAAGCGGGCCAATGCCTCCAGCCCAGCTTCCTCGTAAAAGGCTGCAAGCTGATCTCGGATATCAAGCCATGATGCATCAATAGAAGCTAAATCCATCAAGAATGCAGCCTGGTCCAGAGCTATCTGTGATACAGAAGGGAACGATCAGTTCTCAAAATATATGATATGTACATATTAAACCCTGAAACAAGTTAATTGCATAAAGCTCGTCCACCTGTGCAGGTGCCTTCCCTTTTTTAAGATCCTCTCGCCTTCCCTCATCCGTAACCCGTTCTCTCAAGTATTCAATTTGCTCATCATCCCACCCAGCAATTTCAGCAACTTTCTGCATACAAACTTCAACTCAAATTCTGGTGCTAAACTTTCACAGCTTTTAAGTTTTAACCATAATCCCAAAAACCTCTTGGGAATAATTTGGCAAACCAGAATTTTAGGAGATTTTCAACTAATTGGGGTTTAGTTCAAAAAAGTGGCATATTAAAGTTAACATAAAATTTAACACAGATTATTTTGAATAATAGTGATAAAATCACGAGTCCCAATTTGTTGAAATTAAATCGTGATTTTCTTGCTTTAATTTTATGGTATTTTTTTTAAAACACCAGCAATCCAAGTTCGCAAGTGGCGATCAATTGCAATTTTTTGCTGATTCTTGCTTCACTGCTTTAGACTCTAGGATGGGATGCATTTCCAAGGCAAGATAGATACCTCATATCTACATCCTAGTGTCCACCATGGCAATTTCAATGCTGCTCTCGCAGCATCCTTAGCTTCAAGCTTACGACCAATTCTGCCAACAGAGATTGGGAAACAAAAAATTGTGACCACAAGTTTTAACAGTGCTTTGAAACCTTTTTAATTTTATGCCTATTGTGCATCAAATTATTGAATGGGATCCAAAAAATGAGTACTCTGAGCTAAATTGCATGGCGTCTAATGCATTATTTTTCTTTGGACAATAGATAAAAAGTAGTGTTAAGGCCAATCAGACTGACTTCAGGAAAAGCTCTGCATTGAACACAAAAGGGCGCCCAAAACCAGGAAAATGGTTCCTATTCAAGTAATACTCCCCTGTCACCAGCGCCGAAACCTTCATACACAGATTAAATATTCACTTGCAACTGTAAGTTTCAATGCAATACAATCCACAGTTCAATGAAAATAAATTTTACCTCAAAATTTAGTTCATAACTACCTGGTCATCTCTTTGCAAATGGTCCAACGCAATACGCTCAAGAACATCTGGAAATAAGGCAACCTGGAGCAATGCATAACAACTAACTTTTAACCTGTAGATGTCTAAGATATTGCTCTGTGCTTTAAACAGGAAACACCAACAAAGAAAATAATTATTCCACTGGTGATCAAAAAAGCAAAAAGTGCATCTACCAAATCAATATAAGATTTAGGTTGTGACAAAAGTGATTTGCATATATGGTCTGGGTCCTTGGAATATGAAATAAGAAAAAGACTTTCATCCACTTGTATGCTTTAAAGTTGAAACATATTAACTTAACCACTTTTCTCAATCACTAGTCAAAAACTGAACAACCAAGTTCGTAACTTGTAACACTCTTAAGAATTCAGGCAAAGATTTAAAACTTGCCAGCCATGCCAGCTCATGTGAGTCAAAACAGTTCCCGAGTCACTCGCCTAAAAACTCTGGGGGCGATATTTTTGGTTAGAAACTCACCGAGTAATGACGACTTTGTACGAAAAACATGCCAATCTGATAAGGAGAAACTAGAAGAAAGTCTTAACAGCCTCACTATGAGATGGAAAGAAGAAACTGGAAAAATTTACAGCAATGTCAAGAGATGAATGACAAAAACTTCAAACACGAACAGCACCTTACAGTTTGAATCCATTCATTCACGGCAAGCACATAGAGATGCTGCCTTTTCACCACACGTGTGCCACTTCTATTTGCGGCCAATTCCTGCACCCGACCAGAAGCATAGTATGGTACATTCCTCCTACCCGTTCTTCAGCATGTGCTGGTCTGTTCACATGAAGATTACACAAGCAGGAGACATGATGTCTCAAAATGTTTTCCAGGCGGCAATTCAACAACCCGTGCCCAAACTGCAAAGATCTTGTTACACACACAAAGAAGTGCTCAAAGTTTTATTTCATTCAACCAACGGATAAAGCAATATAATCCAGAAGTATAAAGTTAAAACATTGGGACACCACGGGCAGAACAGAGATCAAACAAAAATAATAATAATAGTTGCAGGAAAACCACTGTTTTATCTCTTATTTCACTATTCAACAAAACATGAACAATATCACTCAATTCCTTTTCTCCTCAACCACCCTTCTCCCTTCAACATGGAGGGCATAAAATAGAAGCACGAACAGTTATCAACTGTTTTGCAACCATCAAACCCGTAAAGGATTAGAGCCTTTACTAATGTTTGTGTAAACATTATTCATTTACATAAAATGTGTCCATACATTATATAATTTAATACCCCCAAAACATATATTAAGCAATGTTCTCGGCGTAAACTAGAAACTCCCGTTGTTCAGCATCGCTGCTCCTGCAGCACAATCGGAGCAGAAAGGAAACCCTCCGCGAAATTTGATCGGCTCTGTGTTCAGATGTGCAACAAAACACATAGAACGCGTTCAGAAGGGCGCACGCTTGCTTATGGCGTTGCAAATTTTTGTCCTTGAAAGCACATACATCTGTCTAGGGCGTTCCCACACTATATCATTCAGACTTTTTGATTTAGAACAAACTTCATCAACCGGTCATAAGGGCACGACTTTTACTTCACAAAACGCATATTGTACTTCTGCATGTGACAATATACAGGCCAATAGGTATTGAATTTATTTTGCCGTCAGCCTTATTAGAGACACGTTCTGTGGATACTTACGCATTATTACCTATTACTGAATAAATACTTGACCATTGTGGAGTACACACCTCAGTGTGCCGTGCATGCAGATTTTCGAAACGCTAAACTCTGTGTTGTCAGACTGTTGGGCTTCAAGCGTGTATTTTGCAGATTTTCACTTTTGCAAAATCCGTTTTCCATTGCTAAGTGCACCCTAACAATAAACTCTGTTTTCTCCCTACTTGCTTGCACTTTTTATCTTTCAAAAATCCATTTTCCTACTGTTAATTATGTTTATAAAGATTATCTTGTAAAATATGTATTTTTTATCTTTAGAAGTCTTGCCAGCGTTTTTTCCCCGAGTCACAAATTTTTAAATTTGAGTACTCTTGATTTGATATTCTCCGCAAAAACAGCATATGCAAGGTTGTACGGTGGTCTGTAAAAGTTTTCAGAAGGTTGTGAAGGGATTCGACCACTTGAAACCCATCATAATAGAAGAGGTTTCCTGAGAAACGGAGCAAATACAGTTTGCAGATTTGTCATTGACAAAACCAGGAAAGACAACAGGGTGGAAATGATGTCTGTGTGAAGGTGATCTGATGGCAATTGCGGAAATGGACTAATTAGAAATAATGTCTCCTCCATCTTACCTCTTGGAGATTATCTTGTGCATCTTGTTCAAGCCTCTTTAAGATCATAAGATAAAACACTCGCCGAGAATGATGAGTTTTCAATTAGTCGCCGAGTTTTTGGCTCAGCGAGTTTTTCAAGCACAAACTCTCAAATCTTACTCGCCAAGTTTTTGGCAAGTTCTCTTTTTTTTTAAACAAAATTTGGCGAGTTCATGCATTTGACTCGGTTACTTTTCGGGGCTGGAATTAGACTGGAATTGGCATTATCTAATTCTGGATAATGCCAAATTTCATGTTTGGGTTCATGAATAAAAATGGAATTGGAATTACGAAATGTCCATTTTGCCCCAAAATGGGAATATCAATCTTCCACCTAAATAGGTGGAATTAGAATTTCAATTTCAATTCCAATTCCAATTTTTACAAAAGCAAATTTAATATCTCGTCGGATCCGTGACATGATAGATGTGTAAATGTGTGTATGTGTGTATATGTGTAAATATGTATATATACAGAAATGTGTATATGTGTGTATATGTCTATGTGTATATATACACAAATGTGTGTATGTGTGAATATGTATGTGTATGTGTAAATATATATACACAAATGTGTGTATATGTGTATATGTGTGTATATGTGTGTGTAAATATGTATATATACACAAATGTGTGTATGTGTGTAAACACACGTGTGTGTATACACACGTGTGTATATATACACATCTGTGTGTGTATGTGTATATATACACACACACCGTATTCAAAAAAATTAAATAATAAACAATTAAAATTATTTATGCATCTTCTCAATCATCTTCCAGGTGAACCAAACGGGTCCAGCCCATATTCCGCAAATCATTTCTAGGATATGTATCATCTAGAATTGTAGCATCTTCCAGAATTGACTATATCCAGCATTTGGTATTCCAGCACCCAAACAGGCCCGCGTAAAATTGGCGACCACAAAAAAGTCATTTTACCTTCATTTATGTCTAAGCCAAGAAAACCCTCCCAACCATCAAGCTATTGCAACAATTTTTCATGAGAAGATTTAAAGAGAGTTTTGGGTGAATTTCAAAGGCAAATTGAATTTACAGGTTTCGTCTTTATTTTTTAAAAGCATTTATTTCATTTTCTAAACATTTTAAATTAGATTAAATTGTTACTGAGTTAAGTTAATCTGTATTGATTTAAACTAATTTCAATTATTTTTTAACTTTTTTATTAAAAAAATATCATACTGTGCTTTCACTTTATATGTGTGGGTTAATTTATAATCGTAAATAAAGAAGCTTCTACATCAGATTCAAGAACTCATCTTGCATGAGCTAGAGACCCTACTTGGAGATATGGGTATCAAGGACCAAAACCCAAGTCAGTTTTTTTTTTGTTTTTTTTTTTTAGCATTAGATGCTAAAAAAGTATATAGTGGAGGTATAAACTGCTTTAAATACCATTGTGTTGACATCATTCATCATGATGTCCAGCTGGTCCTAAGAGCATCGAGGACATAAAAAGAGAAATGAGAAGGGCAAAGGCAACCATGACAGCATTCATAGCTGCTTCTCAAAGTGCTCCAATAACCTTGACTTAAATGATGTAATTCAGGGCATCGTGGGCTCTCTTAATGGTGTTCACATATCGAAAACAAATCCACCACCACCACCACCACCACCACTTCATCTACTTCTAATAGAGTGCCAACACCAATGCGCTTACACGCACACCACATAATTTTTTTGTGCCTAGAAACACACCTGCGAAAAAAATGCTACAAGATGCCTTCTCGCACAGACTTAAGTGGGAGGTTAGTTGATTAAAAAAAATTGATAATGTATAGTTTATACATATAGTAATTTATGTTTAGTTTTAGACTAAATCTATGTTTTTCAATTTATAGTATTTATTTTGAATTTGATCAAACTTTTGTTTTAAAAATTAAAATTGTGTTTTAATTTCACTTTGTACTTGTAGGTTGCTTGTGAATAAAACTTATAGGGCAAAGGAAAGGAAAGGTCCTTTTACAGTCCACGATTACTCCTTGCGGGAGGCACCTAATTGTGCAACAAATGAGGCGTACATACCCTACCCCCCAATGGGATTTGAACTTGTGACCTTTCTTTCAAGAGTACAAATTCTCCACCACTAGGCCAACTCGGGCTATACAAAATAAAATATTGAAGAGTTAGAAAGCAAAGCCAAAACATATATTATCAAATTATCAATAGTTCTAAACTTGTAAATTTGAAATTTGAACTTGTAAGATGCAGGTGAATGATTCCAAATTTTGTACTTGATGTTTGAGTGGTTCTTCCTCTCTTAGCTTCGAAGGAAATAGCATAATATAACATTGTAGTTCATTGACAATGAGGTCTTTCATCTCAACCTCGGGTGTCAATTACTATTTTGGATTGTCAATTGTGTAATTGTAATGATTTTCATTTGAATCATGAACCTAAACTTATATGATATGGCATATGACTTAATATTGAAATTCTACACTATCAATTGGCATTTAATATTTATCTTTGGCATTTGACATTGATCAATGATAAAGTATCATACTATCGAATGATTTAGGTTTACAATTTTGTATATTTCTTTAAATTTTGTGTATGAACACACACACACACACCCTAGGGAAAAATTCTTTTTACTTATACATGTGTACTATGTTCTCGTATTTATACTTGTACCTGTACCAACAACTTAGTGAAAATCACACCATTTTGCAAGTTACCAA
>MU227687.1:1952153-1968147 GCA_018584345.1 Thuja plicata | reverse complement strand
CACACACCCTAGGGAAAAATTCTTTTTACTTATACATGTGTACTATGTTCTCGTATTTATACTTGTACCTGTACCAACAACTTAGTGAAAATCACACCATTTTGCAAGTTACCAAAAAATTAATGATTGTGCAACTTTTCTCATCCATCCACCCATAAAAAAAAATAGTGCAATGAGACGTACATACTGTACCCCGGATTTGAACATGTGACCTTTTCAAGAGTACAAATTCTCGAGAGAAATTATTATATATTATTTTATTTTACCATGTTTTATATTATGTGGTAGCTACTCAAAAGGAAAAATAAACACTATTTTTGGGCAGCAAGAAGCTTTTGAGGTGTCATATATGTGGAAGGAAATGATGGAAGATCAAAGAAGAATGGAAAAAATATGGTTCCACAAATTTTTTTTGATGGGTGGATGGATGAGAAAAATTGCACCATCATTAATTTTTTGGTAACTTGCAAAATGATGTGACTTTCACTAAGTTGTTGGTACAGGTACAAGTATAAATACAAGAACACAGTATGCGGGTACAAGCAAAGAGAATTTTTCCTTAGGGTGTGTGTGTGTGTGTGTGTGTGTTCATAGTCATACACACAAAATTTAAAGACATATACAAAATTGTAAAACTAAATCATTTGATAGTATGTACTTCATCATTGATCAATGTCAAATGCCAAAGATAAATATTCAATGTCAATTAATAGTTTAGAATTTCAATATTAAGTCATATGCCATATCATATAAGCCTAGGTTCATGATTCAAATGAAAATCATTACAATTACACAATTGACAATCCAAAATAGTAATTGATACCCGAGGTTGAGGTGAAAGACCCCATTGTCAATGAACTACAATGTTATATTATGATATTTCCTTCAAAGCTAAGAGAGGAAGAACCACTCAAACATGAAGTACAAAATTTGGAATCTTTCAACAACATCTTACAAGTTCAAATTTCAAATTTACAAGTTTAGAACTTTTGCTAATATATGTTTTGACTTTGCTTTCTGTTAAATTTTAGATCAGATTATATGGCTTAATCTTCTTTTCAAATTTAATTTATATAATCTTAATATGTATAATATATGTTTAGATTATATATATATATATATATATATATATATATATATATATTTATTAATGACTAATATTTGATTGAACTGTTATCAAGGGAGAATCCCGATTTTCATATATTAAAGTCGAAGTGACTCTTTATGCGACTTGCACTTTATTGATTTCACTGTCGCAGTATATCTACTAAGTCTCGGTTTGCAGTTTGCATATATATTGCGAAGGTAAGGGGAGTTCCACCCTGTGGAGACATGTCCACGGGTGGACATGACCTCATTGTCGTGGTCATGGCCCCCCGTGAACATGCCTCCATGTGGGGACTCCAACTTCCATGTGTTGTTTTACACATCGATCAACACATCACTATTGTGGTCGATAATGTACTTTGAGCAGTCGTTACATTTAATAATTTATATGTTTATTAATGTGTGTGTGTGTGTCTATATATATATATATATATATATAATCAATAAGATTTATATATCACAAATATAAATATTTATTGTTTCACAAATATAAAGATAGATATTTATATTTCACAAATTATAAATATTTATTTATTATTAATTTAGTTAATAATTATCTATTACTCTTAATATTAGTTATCCGACTGAAGCTATAATTCATTAACACTTTCTAACTCTTCAATATTTTATTTTGTAAAGTCTTAGTGGACAAATTAGGGTGAAACTACTCCAAATCTCCAAAGCTTTGCCCCCACATCTTATACTAACCTTATAGTGCATCAAGCTGTCAGCACAATTGAAGCTTGTTTGAGGCCATTCCACAAAGAAGAGGAACAAATTAGCTCAAAAATGCCTCAAATACCTTCTCTTTGTGCACTTCAAACTTCGGTAGCACAAAATAGGTAGAGGAAATATTGGGGGATCCAATTGATTTGGATGAGATAGATCCTTACAATGATTGGGCAGGGCGAGATAAGCAACCTCCATTGTTTATTGAGGATGAGATCTATGATTTGGAGAGGCAGGTAATGGAGGAGCAAGTGGATTGGAATTGTCATTAGATGACATTGTTGAGGCTGGGGAGTCATTGCCACCAACATCTACATACAAGATGGAGGTCAACCGACAACCTTCCATGCCAAGAAAGGCACAAGAGCCAAAACAAACTCCTAGGTCTCGACCCTCTAGTTCTACCTCTCCCCTAGTTTTCACTAGAGTGGGGAAGAGGAAGATGTAAAATGTTATAATGTAGTATTTACTTATAGTTTTACAAAAATAGTTTGCTATTTTCATTTTGTTTCAGACTATCAGCCATCAGCATTCCACATGAGGATGGCATTTTGTACCCAATTTGCATTCAAAAATCAATCAAATATAACTAGACTCAGCTTGTTTCTTTTATGTCCCAATTTATGGACTCACTGCATACATCTCATTGAATTTTGAAAAAAAAAATGTGTTTCTAATGAAATTTAAGCAATTTTTAAAGTTGTCAAATTTTTGCCAACAAATTTGGAGTAGACAAATTCATTTTCTAAGATAAGGAGATGTTTGTTCTTCATAAAGAGGTTTTGAGTTGTCTTTATATCTATGTCATCTTCCAAAAGGATGCCTTCGAAATAATAAATCATTTCCTAATTTATTAATTTTGGCAGGCACTATATTCTATTGATCTATCTATGTATCTTGTATTCTTGATGGAGGAATTTGGTTTTGCTACCCCTTTTTAAACATCTGGTGCATTCTGAAAGATGTCTTTATAGGCCTCATCAAGATTTCAGTACTTTCTTTGATCTTTTCAGCTCTTTGCTTAAGCCCTCCAGCTAGATTCCTTTTAGAACATTAAGCATCTAATCTTTGAAGCTATTCTAGAAGACTTTAATCTAAATTTGCATACTTGACATCGTAGGTTCTCGGAAAAAAAATACATTTTGGATCTTGTCTTGTTACACTAAAGTGGCAACATCTTTTTGACATGATTATCAAAATCAAGATAAGCCACATCCAATCAAACTTGAAAGAAGCTTTCTTATGCCCAATATCCTTATTGATTTAGGGGGAAACAGGCCATTGGTCTAAGTCCCCTTAAAAATCACTTCCAACTTTAGAATGTAGTTGGAATTCAACTTCTAAGAGAATGCCATAATCTGCTCACCATATTGTAATAAATACCTTGCCTTTGGGCCTATTTTGTTGGATTTATTACATCATTACAATAATAAAATAAATTACCATAGAGATGTTAATTTATAAATAAATAATAGGTTATTTGATTGTTACTAAATAAAACATTTGTCAGGTTAATTGGTTACATTCTCATATATAAGTTAAGGGAGTTTACATAGAAATATATTGGCTTTATAAGCTACTGCAATGTAAATGTGAAGATCCTGATGAAATAAAACAATTATTCTGAGTTTTTACATGTTACAATAGTCTAGTTCTTCTGGCATTTTATATGCTCTACCATTTTAATATGGTATGGAGCAATAGCTGTTCTTCCACCTGTATCTGAGCAAGTGTTGTTAATGTGTGCGAAGAAAAAGCATAGAGAATGCAAAGAGGTTCATAGAAGAATATAGCATAAAGGTGCAACTAGTTTTGGGAAAGGTGCGACTGGTTTTTGATATAAAATAAACAACATTATATGCACTGCTACCAGTGAGAGATATAACTGCATTAAGGAAGTTTGTTATGCAAACTGCAAAGACAGTGGTTTTTTGTTGCGCATGATGTCATTTGAAGCTGTTTCAAATCAAATGCAGTGCTGTGTGAAAATCTCTATGTGAAGGTGTTGCCAGGCAAGGTAGAGGCTGCATGAAGTTTTGATGAAAGTTTTGACCCACACATTGCCATTAACGGCCTCTCTCTGCATTTAAACTCTTTCTCAGGCCAAGTATGAAATAAGAAGCTACAAATAAGACACTGCAAACTCCAATCAAAGGAAAGCGAAGTTGAGTATGTTCAAGTGTGCAGGATGAAAGATATAAGGCGTAGGCATGCAACTTGGAGGATATAAAAGTCAATCGCAGTAAAAAATGTCACTGATCAACAAGCTGAAAGAGAAGTCACCACCGTGTAATTGCATAGTGAACTTATATTGTTTTCCTATGCTCTATCATCATTAATAGGAATTCAAAGTTAAGTGTGTGGTAGAAGTATATTTTTTTGTTTTGAATTATAAGAGTATCTGAAAAGATTAATTTGGAAGTAAGTTTAAAATTTACAATTCTTTGTTTGTGGCGAAATGAGGGTTTGTTTTGTATTTGAAGAATTAAGGAGGAAATTTAGAATAGCACTCATTGGGCTAAAGGTTAACACAAAGTATGTGCACTTAACAAAGATACTTTTTGGAGAGATTTATTACAAGGGTGCATTATCATGAAAACCAGCACCTAATATCTACACATGCCTTTTATTTTGTGTTGCATGTGATCCTCGAAGAAATAGGGCCTTTAAATTTTGACAATCTAGTGGCACATAGTGTACCTGATCACATCTTGTTTGACACTAATTGTCACACGACATGAAAAATGAAAGCTTAAAAAGGGTTATGAAGCACATATCAAAGATAATGGAAAACACAAAAAGCAAAGGATTTATCAAGCTTAACGACTAAAGCACAACTTCACTGGAAGTTGGATATGTCGGAGGCTGGAGGATTTTTATAATCTCAACCTAGCTTCTCACCCAGAGATGATACTTTGCATGAGAAGCAACACCAGTTTCATTTTGTTTCCCGTCATGGATCAAGTGAGGGTTTGGCCCTTTCGGGGAAAACTTGTGGGTAGAGTTAGTGTATTCATTTTTGGTCCAATTTCTTTTGTACACCAAAACAGGGATTGGCTCCTATAGCATTGGAGGATGGATATTGACACTCTCTAAGGAAAGTGGACTCTTGGAGGAGAGTTGTTCTTTCATTGTCCAATGGAGGATGAGAATATTCAATTCTCTCATGTTGTACAGAGGTTTTACAGGTTTGACCGCTAGTAGATCTGTTGGAGTTAGTTTGGTATTTTAGGTGAGTGAAGAGAATTGGTGGATATGCTCTATCAGAGTTTCTAGAGTGTGGTTGTGTTCAAATCTTGCACTATTATGCCCTTTGTTTGGATTGATGTAATAGGGAGGGGTGGGGGTGAGGACGGCGGGTGACCTTGGATTTATTACATCATTACAGAGGTATATAGGTTGTTTAGATAACAATAATAGAATAAATTAACATGTAGATGTTAATTTATAAATGCATAATATTACATCATTACAGAGGTATATAGGTTGTTTAGATAACAATAACAGAATAAATTAACATATAGATGTTAATTTATAAATGCATAATAGGTTAGTTAATTGTTAGTAAATAAAACATTTGTTAGGTTGGCTACATTCTCATAAGCAAGTTGAAGTAGTTTACATGGAAATGTGTGCGCTTTATAAGCCACTGCAATGTAAATGTGAAGATCATCCCAGTAAACTCAATCAAACAATTATTCTGAATTTTTATGTGCCACAATGGTTTCATTTTTTTGGAATTTCATACGGTCTACCATTTCTATATATTTGGCCAAGTGAACCACCCTTCATTGGCTTGCTATTCTAAAGATCCATTTGAGATGTAAATGTTTTATGCTATATAGAATGGCGATGTACACTTCTCTGTCAAGATTCAAAATCCTCCATTAGAGAATTGAGATCACCTCTAGTGATTCAATTTCTTTGATTGACAATGGGTTACTTCAAGCAATTTAATCCCAACAATTTCCTTTGGCCTGCACCTTGCTCTCCATATAAGTTGATAAGAAATAAAAATTAGAGAATAAACTATTAATTGCGTGCATAATAGAGTTTGTTGTCAATTCAATAATTTGACATGAAACCTCCATAAGGTTCTATAAGATGTCCAATCCTCCAAATTGATCTTCCACCCAGAATCCTGCTCCTTTAATATATTGCCAAATCGACAAACTCCATTGTTGTAGCCATAGTTCAAAATATCGTTATCGGCAACTTATTGCCAACGACAAAAAAAAACTATCGGGAAAATATCGGAGATAAATCGACAATTTATTGGGAAAATATCGGAGATAAATCGACAATTTATCGGGAAAATATCGGGAACTTAAAAAATTGCTTAAAGTTAATTAGAAATGCATTTTTTTTGCAAAATTCAATGAGGAGATGCATCTAATGAGTGAGTAAATGAGTAAACAAACCAAAAAAGCTGAGTCTAGATATATATAAATGCAAATAGGGTACAAAATCGCATCCTCATGTGGAATGCTGATGGCTGGTAGCTATAGTCTGATAGTCTGAACTCTGAAGCAAACTAAAAATAGAAAAGTGTCTTTGTAAAACTATAAGTTTCTATAGGGTGGAGTATACTGACATTAGATTTGCATTTCTTGAAATTTTTCACTATATTGATATTAGATTTGCATTTCTTGAAATTTTTCACGTGACTGTAGAACAGCATACCTGTCATGGCATATGAGATGACAAAACCACAAGCAAATAAATGACTGCCTTAAAAAACAACCATCTTTGAGGATGTTTTTAAGAGGTAAATTTTTGGCCATACTTGTTACGATGATGCAAGGTTAAGATGCAAGATATCGTCCTCTAATTGGTAGAAGAGTTCATTCCATGTTTTGAATCTTCGAGGGATTGGATCCATCATTGGTTGCAGAGCAATATCTAATCATAATGTTTGTTTTTGGTTAACTATGTAAGACTGCTAACTCATTTTGTGCCTGCCTTTGTGAATAAGGAGGAAACTATAAATGCAATTACTGAAGTAGCATATTCAGCTATTTAATTGTCTGGCATTTAAAATTATTATGACAGTTCTCAGTCTCACATTTTGAATGTATGTATGTTCTAGTGCAGTACATCTAGATGCCCACATGGTGACGATTGCCATTACTTTCATTATATTCCTGGTGGACTAACTACTATATCTCAGCTGTCAAAAGTGGCAAACACATTAGGACTCTCAAGAGAAGAAACAAGATTCACCCCGAGTAGTTTTTAATCACTCCAGTAGTTTTTAATATCACTGCGGCCAATATTTTGGCAACTTATCGCCAACTTATCGGCGATAAGTTGTGCGATAAAGTTACGTGTTTTATCGTCGTGTGTAACTTATCGTGATAAGTTGTCCTATCAGCGATATTTCTGCAATGACTCCTCAACTTTATCTCTTGAAGAATGAGAATTGTTGGATTCCCTTCAGCCACTAACCTTTAGGATATTATCATTTCACAAGGAGCATTGAGTCCCCTAATGTTCCAAGTTGTGACTGTCATTTAAAGGATTTGACTCAATATGAAGCCCCCATAATAGAATCTAACTGGGTAAGGATTCCTAGTGCCAGATTTGCAAGATTCTACTTGTATCTTGTCATGGGTCTCCCTCGTTTCTTTGGAACATTATCTAATGCCTTTTTAGTGCTTTGAGGTTTCTTCATACCAGTCTTTTCCCATCTTTGTAATAGTCCCTTTGGTTATCCAATTCAATAACTTGCAAATGTTTGTGTTTTTGCTTGGTTTTGTGATGTTTTGCAATTTTAATAAATTAAATGAAGTTGTCAGGCAAGAATAAAATATAGAATTTGCAATTTAAATACTATGACTGGCAAAACGATGGCTGCAATATTATTAAATGTTCAATACATGATCAAATATGCTTTCCGGAAGTAATATAGAAGGCTTTGGCAAAATCTGGAAATGATTATCAGCACTCAGGAATTCTGAGACAGCAGCAAATGATCCAACAATTTCCAACGCCTAGGCTACCGGGTGAGCATGTGATACTGTTGGATTAAATTCAGACTAGTATTAAATACCAAATAAGCTCTTGTGTAGCCACCTAGCAAAGAAAGCCCTTACTTAGAAATTTGGGTGAGACATTGAAATGTAGCTGCAATTTGATGCTTGAAATATTGTATAAATGACAGCCAATGATGAATATTTGGGTCTGCAATTAATGAACCTTCAGAAACCTTCAAACCCTTGATGTATTTCTCCAATTGAAGCACAAATAGATTTCCTGCATGAAGTCTTCCAAAGCAATAATTCGGTTGATCTCTCACAACCTAAAAATTGCAAAAAACAATGAAGATTGAACAATCTCCAATGCCCTGGTACAGTTGAAACTCTTGTTTCAATTCCACAAACCATAGAAGCATAAATCGTTTTGGGAAAAAATCGGCAAACCAAAAGAGTAGGATTTTTTGAAAAAATTGGATATACAAAATACCAAAAATAATTTGAAGAAAACAGTCAGAAATTACTTTTTTTTTAAAATGAAAGGGCATTTCCACAGCATAGATATATTGAGAGGAAATAAAATATAGAGTTCAACCATTAATTGTAGAAAATAGATTTTCATTGTTCATATCCATATTGTTGATTGCATTGCAGTGTTGCGCAAAACATATCACAATAGCATAAAAAAACTAGATAGAGACGGATGTTAAAATGTCAATTACAATATAGTTTGTGACTTTGTACAAAGTCAACCTATAAACTAAGTACAAAGTTCCAAAAAATCAAATGTAGCCAATGACATGCTAGGGGGTAGGAGGCCCTGATGATGCTTCTCCTTGGAAGGTCCCTAAACTAGGTCCTTCATAAGCACTCCTTGGCATGTTGGCCTCTCGAATGACTTCCAAATCTTCATTGTCAAGAACATAATCATCAACATCATCTTGAGGCGCAGCAATCCACTCAGAGACTGAATCAATATCGTCAAAGTCAATTGGGGAGTCATCCTCAATAGATCCTATTATTTTGCATGTAGAAATTAGTGTTTGCCCACAAGTAAAAAACACAATGAATACAACTTCAATTGAGTGCAAGTTATTGAAACTCAAACCTTGAGCTTTTTTCAACTTCAAGCGAAGGTTGTGGTGAACAAACACCAAGTCATTCAGCCTTTTTTGTGTTAGACGGTTGTGTTTCTTGGAATGTATGTGTTCAAAAAAACTCCAATTACGCTCACAAGAAGATGAGCTGCATGGCTAGGTCAAAATGTGTATTGCCATCCACCTCATATTTCTGCATTCGTGACCAAAAAAATTCCACCATTGAGTTGAAAAACACATTACGAGGAGATGATATCATGTAAGAATCTCTTCAAATCTTAAAAAATTTACTGATCACATTGATTTTATAAATGGACTATCAAAAGCTTATACTTATAGAGTCTACCTGGTTGTAAGGTCGTTCTGCCCTCCTCGGCAGCCCTAGATGAGAGAAAACCCCTTGCCTTCTTATGCATTTGCAACTCTGACATAGCTTCTTTTAATGGTCTTTGCCCGGAAACATATTTTCCATGCACTTGAACAAGCCTTGTGTGATCTCAGCATCAATCTCTCTGAAGTCCATGTTGTAGAACAATGATGGATTGAGAAATAACCCAAAAGCATGGAGAGGTGAGTGCATGTGTCCATCCCATCTCCTATCAATTATGTCCCATAACAGCTCATACCTCATCCTGTCATTTTCCAACCTACCCTTCATCACCTCCTTGGCCCTATCCATGGCCTCGTAAAAATATCCTATTGAGGATTTATCAATCATCCACTAGTCTCAAGGCTTTTACTAGAGGCTTTGAGAATTGTACCACTTGTTCAATTGCTTCCCAAAAAATGGTAGAATACATGTACTCTGCCACTTTCACACCATATGTTTGTTTTGAAAAACCTAAGTCCATTCACTCGGCCGAAACAAACAAGCGTCTCAAGTTCATTATTTGTTGAACTAGAGTCTGTAGTGCAAGGAAGTGTGTTGCAAACCTTGTCACCCCTGGACGAACTAGCTCCTTGCCCCCTGTGAAAGTGTGCATCATACTCAAAACCCTCATGATTGTAGATAAATTTGGTCACCGTGCAAGCCTTCTGCAATGCCTCCTTAACCCATTCAATTTTTCCAATGTCCCCTAGGGTTAGATCAAGGTAATGTGTTGCACATGAGTTAAAAAATATAGAGGGGTATTTATCTATCAGGAGTTTCCCAACGACAACACAAGCAGTAGCATTATCTGTAATAAATTGAACCACATTTTGTGGCCCCACATCCATGACTATTGAGTCATATATCTCAAACAATGCAGTTGCAGTTTTCATTTTATGTGATACATCCACAGATTTCAAAAATATAGTGCCTTTATCACAAGAGATGAGGAAGTTGATGAGGATTCGGTTCCTTCTATCTGTCCATCCATCTAACATAATGGTGCACCCACTACTAGCCCACTCTAATCGATGCTCTTCAACATGTTGACCATCTTTTACTGCATCATCGAGCATACCAACCCTCATTGTATCATAAGAGGGGACTTTAAACCCAGGCTCTGCAGTTGCAACGCCATCCATCATAGCTTGCCAATATGGAGATTTGCAAGCATGGAATGCCAAGTGTAATGATCCCGACACTAGATACAACACAAGTGCATGGCCCTCTGCAACCCAACAACCCGTACGTCCTTTCTCCTGGCTTCAAATGAGCCTTCCAAACTATCGTATGGACCCAAACAATAGGTGTACGGTTGATGAAAGCCCAATATACACGTGCAGTTCTTATTAGCTGGCGTATGGAATGGATAATGTCTAGCTCGAAGTCTGGCAGACTGTTCGAGTTGATGCCCAGCCGTACAGTAAGCTTGCAACGCCCGTACGGTGAGAACTCTAGATGTCGTATGGTGATGTGTGACCGTACAGTGATGGTATTAACATGTCGTATGATGTTCCACTTTTGTCATACAGTATGGTGACTGAGTCGTACGACCAATATGATGTCTCAACAGTTTGTGATGTAAACAAGGATAGTCTTCGAGTGTGGGGTATGGTTTGGCTTATGCCATCGAACACCGTAGATAACCAATTTGATATTACGCACAAATGCCAAATCGTGCGTACAAGAGGAAATAATGATAGCACTTTAGATTATAACAAATAAGCTTCAATACAACAATTTCGAACCAAGCCACAGCAGAATAGGGTGAGGAGTTACTCCCACCGAAACTGCAAATACCAAATAGGGAGGGTCTTTCACCTCCGAAATGGCATAACACAGAACTCCAACTAGAATTCGCAATCACAAATAAAATATTAAAATCGCATACCAACTACATCCTACAGCCGACCATAAATATGGCTTCGGGAAACTTCCCAAAGGAGTACAAAAAGTGTCGACACAGCTACATGCTACCCGACGACTAAAAAATAAAATAAAATATGGGTCCGAGATATACATAAATTGATCGGGACCCCAAATACAAACATTTTATTTTATTTAATACCAGGGACATTACAGTCCTCCAGTCTCGAGAATTGCTTGTCCTCAAGCAATTGCAAACTGGGGTGTTCCAGAATCTGTTTGCCTTCCCAAGTGGCGTCTTCTATCGGCAGATCCTTCCAGTGTACAAGGAACTCCTTGACAGTGCGTGTCCTCAGCTTCTTCTCCTGGATGTCAATGATCTCCATCGGCTCCAGCACTAACTTTCTTTCTTCGTTGATGGGTGGCAAATCATTTGACACAATGATGCACTGTCCCACGGCCTTCTTCAGGCAAGACACATGGAATACATTGTGGATACGACTCCCTTCGGGCAGTTCCAATTCGTAGGCGACTTCACCTACGCTCCGGATCACACAGTAGGGCCCATAAAAATGTGGCCTTAGCTTTTCTTTGCCTCTTGTCTTTAGAGAAGATTGTCTATAGGGTTGAAGTCAAAGGTATACCAAATCACCAACTTCAAAACTTGTCTCAATTCGGTGCCTGTCAGCATACATCTTCTGTTGGTTTTGGGCTCTCTGAAGATTTTCCTTGAGTTCCTAGAATATCCATACCCTCATGTAGCCAATCCTTGGCCTTCGGTGCACGGTTGTCACCCAGTGCCATATCAACGAATGATGGAGATTCGTAACCGTATAGTGCTTTGAATGGCGCCATCCCAATAGACATGTGGTATGTGGTATTGTAACAGTGCTCACCCAAATGCAACCACTTAACCCATGCCTTCTGTTGTGCCGACACGTAGTTCCTGAGATAACCTTCCAGCCACTTATTCACAATCTTTGTCTATCCATCAGTCTGCGGGTGATAGCTGGTGCTAGGCGACAACTCTGTTCCTAAAAGCCGGAACAGTTTTGTCTAAAAATTGTTGAGGAAGCGGCTATCCTTGCTACTTACTATGTTTTGAGGGAGACCATGCAGGCGGAATACTTCACGGAAGAAAAGTCTGCCACTTGAGCGGCCTACCCAACGGGAATAGCGAAGAAGTGCGCATACTTGGTCAGTCGATCGACCACCACGAAGATACACTCCTTTCCTTGCACCTTGGGAAGCCCGAAATGAAGTCCATCGAGATGCTATCCCACTTCCGCTCAGGAATTAGCAATGGTTGAAGTAGACCAGCTAGTAATGTGTGCTCGGATTTATTCTGCTAACAAGTCGCACATTCCCAAACATACTATAGGACATCATTCTTGAGGCCCTTCCATGAAAACCTTTCCTTGATTTGTCTGTAGGCCTTCATGTACCCCAGAGGCCCAGCCAAGTGTGAGTCATGCATCTCCTTTAAAATTTTCTCCTTCACCTTGGAATCAAGTACCAAATAAATTATGTCCTTGTAGTAAATGATGTCACCAACCACTTTGTATCTGTCGTCATGCACTTTGCCATCCATCAGCTAACACGCGAGAGGGTTTTTAGATTATTCTACCAACAGGTGTGCCTTCTAATTTGTTGAAATCTGAGACAAGGAGCATATGGAAAGCTTTCTTAATAACGCGTCGGCCACAACATTATTTTTCCCCTTCACGTACTCAATATCAAAGTCAAATGCATGTATTTTGTTCACCCACTTTTGTTGTCGTTCGTTCAGCTCCCTCTGCTCCAAGAAATACATCAGGCTGTTGTGGTCGGTACGGGCAACGAACTTGGCTCCGACAAGGTACTAACGAAACTTCGTCAGGGCGTGCACAATGGCAAGCATTTATTTGTTGTAGATAGAATACAACCGCTCCACTCCCGAGAGCTTCCGACTCTCGAATGCAATAGGGTGACGGTCCTGCATCAGTATGGCCCCAATGCCTTCCCCGAACGCGTCACATTCTAGGATGAAGGGTTGAGTAAAGTCTGGCAATGCAAGGACCAGACAGGTACTCATGGTTTCCTTCAGCTTGTCAAAAGTACGTTGTGCCTACTCATTCCACTGGAAAGATCCTTTCTTCGTCAGGTCTTCCAGAGGCGCGGCGAGCTGTGAGAAACCCTTCACAAATCTCCTATAGTAAATGCACAACCCAAAGAATCCGCATAGCTCCGAGAGAGTCTTGGGGGGTGGCCAGTCTAAAATGGCTTGGATCTTCTCTTGATGCACTTGAACCCCTCGACCACTGAAAATGTGTCCCAAATATAGTATCTCTATCATTCCAAATTCACATTTGGATCTCTTGGCGAACAATGATTGTGATTCCATGATTCCTAGCACTTCGTCCAAATGCCTAAGATGTTCTTCCCACGACTTGTTGTAGATGAGTATGTCGTCGAAGAACACCAACAGGAACTTGCGTAGTTGCTTGTTAAAGATGTGGTTCATGCAGGACTGGAAGGTGGCTAGAGCTGGTCAACTCAAACGGCATGACCAAGAACTCATGGTGTCCGTAATGACAATGAACTCATGGTGTCCATAATGACAATGGAAAGTTGTCTTCTCCACATCTTGTTCCCTCATGCAGATTTGGTGGTAGCCTGAGCGGAGGTCTATTTTGGAAAAATAGATGGCAACGTTTAATTCATCCAACAATTCGTCGATCCTAGGGATGGAGCACCTGTTTTATATGGTCTTCTTGTTCAGCGTACGGCAGTTCATGCACATCCGTAGGGTCCCATCCTTCTTTACCAACACCATGGAGGATGCGAAGGGGCTAGAACTGGGTCTGATCCACCCCTTGTCAAGGAGTTTCAAGATCATCTTCTCTATCTCATCCTTGAATTTCTCGGGATGACGATAAGGCGTGATAATGACAGGCTTGGCGCCTTCCTCGAGCTCGATGGTGTGCTCAAAGCCACAGTGGGGTGGTATGCCAGGTGGAATGTCGGCGAAGACCAAATTGTGCTTGTCCAACACAGTCTAAAGCTTGTCATGATGGTAGTATGTGTTGTCCCTTCACGGGTATGGTCGAAACCAGACAGTGTGCATCCCAGACAATATCATCGTCTGAAAATAGCCTCCATTCGTCGTGTTGAGATTTCCTTCGAATCTCCGTTGGACATTCCCCTCAACACAACCTTTTTTCTATCCACTTCGAAGAACTCCATCCTCTTGAAACTCTATGTGTATTCATCGAGAGTCTCCATCCACTGAATGCCCACTATGACCTCCATTTCATCCAAATCTACCACAAAGACGGCGTTCGTTACTGTGTGATTTCCCGTGGTGATGCTTAGTTGCGGAACCAGATGGGTGCATGAAAGAATGTTTACACTTGCCACCTTGACCTGAAACCCTTCCTGTGCCTCTATAGTCAAACCCCTACGGTTCACAAGTGATGAATTTATGAAGTTGAGTGTGGCCCCACTGTCTAGCATGACTACCAATCGTTGTCCCTAAAGTGTACCCCGCACCCGAAATACCGTACACCTCAGAGTGCCAACAAGTGCCGCAATGGCACCTCCCCTCTGAACCAGTGTGGCAATCCTCTCCGCACGGTCAGAAACTTGTTGTCCGTCTCCTTCGGCTTCAGGTTCTTCATGTTCCTCTTCTCCGTCGGACATCACCTCAATGTAGTGAATTTTTCCTTTGCCCAAACATTGGTGCCCTGGTTCCCACGGCTCCTTACAGTTGAAACAGAGTTTCCTCCTCAGCTCCAGTCTGGTGGCGTCATCCAACGATGGCTTCTTTGGTGGGGGTTTGTTGTCTCTTTCCTTCGGAGCAAGTGGTGGCTTGGGGTGTGAATAACTCCTAGAGGAAGAGGAAGATGTCGCCATATTGCGTGCCTTTTTTATTGCTTTTGTGAACGTGATGGGGTTGAATCCTTTCACCCAACCTCTGAGAGGTTCCATCAGCCCATATACGAACAACACAATTAGTCGCCTTTCTGAGATATCTGTCACCAGCACAGATACCCTCTGGAATTCAGCAATGTAATGGTCAACTAACCCGAACTACTTCAACTGAGTGAGCTCTTTGAAATTAAGTTTTGGATCTTTCCCGTCAGAGCGGTCTATCAACCTCTCCGTGAAATCGGCGTACGACGTTATTTGATCATGGTCGAGGGTCACCATTCCATGATGCCACCATTTGTGCGCGATCCCTTCCAAGTGGAGCGCTGCAAACTTGATTGCCTCCTCCTTCGGCATCGGGTTAAGCTGAAAGTATGTGTATGCCTTTTGTACCCATGCTCGTGCAGTTGTTGATCTAGCTCCATCAAAGGATGATCAACGTTGTAATAGCCACGACCACTGCCTCCTGAGTATCTCATTCGAAGCTCAACATAATCTCTGAAAGACAGGTTTCCCTTGAGATTCGCATTCCTCCAATCTTGCATTAGTTGATCCTACATTTCTTCAAAGGTGGGCTCTCGTTCCTTTCGAGATGCTTCGGTCCTTCGCAGAAATGTCTGCATCGACGGTCGAGGACGTGAATGAGAGTTTGCTCTCCCTATGACCGAATTATCTTCGTCATGTCCATTTTGTTCTCCATTCGTCCTTCCTTCAGCCAATTTCTACGTTGTTGTCGGCATAAATGTATGTACAAGTGTAATAGAGTTATGTTATATTATGTTAATCTCGGCAGTTAGTAACTGAGACCGTTACAACGCGACGTTTGGTCGTGACCCTTCGGGGATTATATGTATACACTTGTTCCTGTGTTGTGGACACGATTGATATGTACAAGGTCTTATGATTATGAATGGAATAGCTTATTGTCTTCTATGTTGCGT
>MU227687.1:1932133-1943479 GCA_018584345.1 Thuja plicata | reverse complement strand
TGATAGGGGTCGACAGTTGGTGCAGACGGTCCTTACGGCACACGAGGAAGGAGAGGCTCGGGAAAGGGCTCGGGAGGCAGCAGAGATATCTCAAGAGGAGATGGCCGCCGAGTTAGCAACAGAGCGTCGTGCCTGGCAGGAGGAACGTGCACAATTGTTGGCACAGCTGGAGGCAGCCAATGTCGCCAAGAGTCTTGCTAACAGCGGGTTTGTTCAGAAGGATGCCGAGTTCCAGGTTGCTACCTTGATGCTAAAGGAAGTGGTTGAGGTTAATTCACAGCTTCAAACAGACTTGTCCATCCGCACGCAGCAGGTCTACCAGCTGAGGCAGAGGGCTACTTCGTCAGCATCCCAACCGTCGGTTCCAGGGATGCCCCCTTCTACTTAGCTGCTTTTTGTTTCTTTTCTGTACTAGGCATTATCTCCGTTTTGTTGCAAGTCGCCGGAGACGACTTGTTTTTTTTGGGGGGGGATGATGTTGTCGGCATAAATGTATGTACGGGTGTAATAGAGTTATGTTATATTATGTTAATCTCGGCAGTTAGTAACTGAGACCGTTACGATGCGACGTTTGGTCGTGACCCTTCGGGGATTATATGTATACACTTGTTCCTGTGTTGTGGACACGATTGATATGTACAAGGTCTTATGATTATGAATGGAATAGCTTATTGTCTTCTATGTTGCGTACTTGAATATCTAATTGTGTTTATGTATATGTCTGTTACCCCACGAGGGTAAACATACGTCTCTTCCATGAGTCGTCGTTCTTGCCCTCTGATCATGGTTTCATTGAGTTGTGTCTGACTTCTGGTTAACTCCCTCAATAATTCCATAACTTCAGCAGCTTGATCTTGTGGCTCCCCCATTCTGTCGAGAGAACGGTACCTCCTTTTGGTGTACACCCGAAGCTCCTTTCGCATTCACTACCCAACAGGCTGGCAAGATCACTAGCTCTGATACCATTGTAATGATCCCGACACTAGATACAACACAAGTGCACGGCAAGCAACCCAACAACCTGTACGCCTTTCTCCTGGCTTCAAATGAACCTTCCAAACTTTTGTACGGACCCAAACAACAGGTGTATGGTTAATGAAAGCCCAATATACACGTGTCGTTCTTATTAGCTGGCGTATGGAATGGATAACGTTTGGCTCGAAGTTTAGAGGACTGTTCGAGTTGGTGCCCAACCGTACGGCAAGCTAGCAATGCCCATATGGTGAGAACTCTTGATGTCGTATGGTGATGTGTGATCGTACGGTGATGGTACTAACCTGTCGTACGATGTCCCACTTTTGCCATACAGTATGGTGACTGAGTCGTACGGCCAATATGATGTCTCAACAGTTTGTGACGTAAACAAGGATAGTCTTTGGGTGTGGGGTATGGTTTGGCCTATGCCTTCAGACGTCATAGATAACCAGTTTGATGTTACGCACAGAAGCCAAACCATGCATACAAGAGGAAATAATGATAGCACTTCAGATTATAACAAATAAGCTTCAGTACAACAATATCGGACCAAGCCAAAGCAGAATAGGGTGAGGAGTTATTCCCACTGAAACTACAAATACCAAATAGGGAGGGTCTTTCACCTCCCGAAATGGCATACAACAAAACTCCAACTGGAATTCGCAATCACAAATAAAATATTAAAATCACATACCAACTACATCCTACATCCCACCATAAATATGGCTTCGGGGAAACTTCCCAAAGGAGTACAAAAAGTGTCGACACGGCTACACGCTACCCGACGACTACAAAATAAAATAAAAGATGGGCCCGAGTTATACATAAATCGATCGGGACCCTAAATACAAACATTTATTTTATTTAATAACGGGGACATTACACCAAGGTAGAGGAGAAATAGAAATTTGAAATCCCCTTTATTGCATGTTCATGGACAGTTTTCCTGCACCCCGTACTCTCCAAAGTAATTTGTGATCCTAGTGTAGTACGAGGTGCAAAAAATTCATTCAGGTTCCCTCCACCAGTGTTTGGGCCACGTGTCATAGTAGGTGTTGTCCCACTAGTCTTAGATTCCCTAAAACCCTCCCCCTATCATCTTCCTCATCCAATTGATTCCTCCTAACACCTGTATTACTGGAACCTATTTCAAACCTAGTCTTTGCCTTTTTCGCTTTGGTCTCAGCAATTCCATCAAGAGCTCTTTTAGCCTAGTATGCAACATCTGCAGGGCATACTTTGCATATTGTAGAGTTGTTTCCTGCTTCTTTTGACAAATATCATTTGAAGCGGTAAATTCCACCACTTACAACATTCAAACACCAATTGCATTTAACCTTTGTTGTACTACCGACAATCGGTGTGCAATGTTTCCACGCAAAGTCTTTCATACATTGTGATCAAGAATCTACACAAGCATTTTAATTCAGTTTTTTAATGCAAATATTATGTATTCGATAACTTTGTACAATTTATCTATTTCATTTGCAGAATATGCTGAAAATATACAAAACAAATATTACAAAAAACTTCTATACACAAATTTATAATATATATAGACAAAATACATATCTATTGAGAGCTTATATACAGTAAAACGCATATATACAGTAGAAATTAAAATACAGTAAAAATTAAAATGCAGAAATTTTTTTATGCAATGCAGAATATATACAATAAAAATTAAAATGCATATAAAATTTATACTAAATTTCTACAGAATTCTGTATATACATTTCATATACAGAATATAAATGATATATTTGGCAAGGATCAAAACTAATTTTTTTATTAAGTTTTTGGAGCCTCTAACTGACATGGTTTTTATGGATGATCTCATTTTGACTGTGGATCATCTTATCAAATTTTGTTAAGTTTGGGCCAACGCAGAGCAAATATTTTGTAATCCATCTATTGATTTGATTTTTTTCATAGACTATGAACATGAAATTGAAAAGTACCACAAGTTATCAAGTTCAAGATTGTTTTGGTGATTCTTTCTAGCCACATGACAGAAATCTGGACTTCTAGCATATAATTACAAACTTGTACTGTTTTACAACATGTGATTGACCAAATAGGAAACCAGAATTAACAGAGTGATTCATTCAAATATAGAACCTGCATTAAAGTAAAGTGTAGAGTTAACTTCCTGATTTGAGACACTGATACTTTTGTAAATTTCATATTAAACATCCTCAGCATTTAGAGTCCAGACAATTTAAAAATAACTTGGTTGGGCAGTAGCATTTGAGCTTATATTTCTAGAGTGGATGCTTATTTAGTATTAACTTAAGGATTAAATTGTAA
This sequence comes from Thuja plicata, assembly GCA_018584345.1. Classification (NCBI taxonomy): domain Eukaryota; kingdom Viridiplantae; phylum Streptophyta; class Pinopsida; order Cupressales; family Cupressaceae; genus Thuja; species Thuja plicata. Next base: position 1,940,194 of record MU227687.1, on the reverse strand, counting down.
TGTGAAATACTTTTTTTGAGTATCAATTTTATCTTTCAAGCACTCTGGGAACTTGCAATATATCATTACAAACAGAAAAATGACACTTCCTGTGTTATTTACTATCTTGAATTTAGAAAAAGTTGATGAACCCTAACCATCTATATATTTTGAATTTTGGAAATACTCAAAGCATAGCTATTTCTTCAAATTCTTTTGTTAGAGTATGCTCAAATATTCTTTTGTTAGAATATGCTCAAATATACTATATTTCTATACATACAGACAAATATATTTCTATGAATATTAATATTTATTTCTGGATACTATACTAAAGAAATATAGTATATTTATACAGAAAAAAATATAGTATACAGAAATACAGTATTTTTCTGTATGAATATGAAATATAGTATATAGATATAATATATTTCTTGAAATTCTTCTGTTAGAGAATATTTCTGTATACAGACAAATATTTATACAGAAAAATTTATATGGCCAAATATTTATAAATATCTATTAAGTTATGAACGTTTCAACAGAGACAAAGTTCAAACATATAGAAGAAAACCTAGTTGTCTCGGCTATGGCTCTGTCTCGGCTCTGTCTCCAGCTGACGGCTCTGTCTCCAACTTTGGCTTACGGCTCCAGCTTTGGCTGCTACTCACAGAGACGGCTTCCAGTAATCATATAACAGACACCTGCAGCTCTATTCCCGTCTATACTCTTTCTGCATAACAGAGAAATATGTTTTCTACTCAAAGAGACTCACGACAGCAGAGAAATCCGAATAACAGAGACACCCGCACTCTTGTTTTATAGCAAATTAGCATCCATTTTCGCACGTTTTAGGGTTTATGTTTTCGAGAATTTTGATGGGGGTTTATACACGTTTTTTATAAACGATTAATCGCGTTTTTTTCCAGATTCTACCCGATTTTTTCACCCAAAAATCCTTGACCACATGTTGACTGATTTTGCCAACTTTTGGGGGGGAAATCGGGTTAACCTCCGACTCCCGATTAATCGCGATTTATTCACGATTTTCGCTACTATGGCACAAACTCCAAAGACACCAAATTTGCAAAGACAAATGCACATCAATAATGAGGTTGATGTGTTTTTTGATATGCTTTTATAACCTCAATCTCCTTAATAGCATTTAAATCCACTTTCAAATCCACTTTAGGTTTTTAATAAGTCTTCAAACTTGGGCACTCATATTCATGGATTATAAATGCACTTTAATATCATTTAAAATAATATAACTTGTGTGCACATTGACTTTATAAAATACTAAGTTGCCGGTTCGGATTCGGGTTCAGAGTCGGGTTCGAAATTCGTTCAAAAAAATTTTTGGGCAGGTCCGGGTTCGTTTTGGGTTCGTCCATACAAAAACATATGTTTTTTTTTAAATATATATGTGTGTGTGTGTGTGTGTATGCAGCAGCAAATAAGTTCACACACCACTATGCTAATAGTAAAGCAACATAGCAAAATACACCACCATATCTATATTTCAGTTCAATAGGATATTAATTGCATCATTTAGCCATACATACAACATGATACACTTGCTTGGTCACCTGCATGGAACATATTTCCAGATCAAGGGGACAGTTTGAGAATGAAAGGAATCATTAGAAGATAAGTGCAGTTATCTGAGTTTTAATTTTGTATCGGTTAGAGGATTTCTAACCGAGCTAGATCAAAAGTTAAGATTCAGATTTTAAGCCCTGGATTCAAAGATATCATAGCTTTTTTAGAGAAATTCCACTATAATCATCAATTTGGATTTCACCTATTGTCAATTTGGATTTCCTCTATAAGCAAGTTTTCTTTTTCATTCACAAATGCACAAATGACATATAAACCATCCTTTTTGGCCTTTTTAGTGGTCACTTTTAGGGTTGGAGGGTCGAAAAGACCAAATTAGGCAACAAAAACAGTTTATAAAAGTAAAAAAAAAATTGTTTTGAGACCAAATTCGGCCCGGGTTCGGCCGCTGGGCAGCAAATTCTTCCAAATTCGCTCCAAATTCTGCTCGGATTCGTCTGACAGAATTTCTAGGGAATTTGTAGCTCTGCGGGCGAATTTGACAAGGACCAAACTTTGTACAGAATTGAACCAGACTTTGAGGGTTGCTGGAGAGAATATGGTAACTTAGATAAAATACTTTATTATTTTGGCCTCGAAAATATAATCCATTAATTGCACTTTTAAGTCACTTAAATGAAGGGTCATGGCCCCATTGAATATAAAGGGACTTTTTAGCTTTATAAATAATTATAAATAAAGAAATCACTTTATTAATAATTAAAGTAACATAACTCCACAAATAATCATTATTTCTCAATTTCGTCTGAACCTGGGAGTTAACCATTGTGACTATTGTGCCCCCAACTGCCTTACTAAAAATAGTAAGGGTCCCTCTCTATCAACCACTGACTTACTATAAATAGTAAATCCCTCATTATCTGATCAAACCAACTGTGCATTGAATCATAGCCTATTCAAGTGCCCTACTATAAATAGTAACCCTGACTTTCCTGAAATAGTCACTAACTATAAATAGTGAGCCAAACTAAGTCCAATGAAGGCCAAACCTGAACATATGCTGAGCTCTGATGGAGATTACACACTAATATCTCTACCAAAAGGGGGCCCTCTATCCAACTGTCTTAGCCTACGAGAGCCAGTGATAGGCTAATCCAACAAACTCTAATGCTCGCGAAAATGGAGACATTACAATCTTCCTCTTGGGGATTTCCATCCATGCATTTCTCAAAAATATTGTTATAACGGATTTCCATATGCCTTCCTTTGCCATGTATCTTTTCCAGAACTGTAGTTATAGATCCAAACACCATTTTTCTCAAGAAGGATCCAACGGGGAATAAAATTACCCCCCTTTTCACTCATTAGGATACAAAAGATCTAATACCCTTCTACAACAATAATTTTCAGAAGAATGTCATCATAAACCACAAATCAGAAAATCAAAACTGAAAACCTAGCAGACTCCATCTCCCATCTCAGTTCATCCCATCTCTTAAACCAATAAGAACAAAATTGCAGATATAGAAGCAAATTTTCTAGCAGATCAAATGTAAAATTTCCCAAGATATGAAAATCAGACTTGAAGGGCTGTTTGAACATTGAAAGGCACAATTCAATCTAATTGAAGGCAAATTACATCAGACATTTAGCAGAAGATGTGGAATCGGACCTACATTGAAGCGAAATGTAAGCAGACCTTAAAGGCGAAATCCAAATCAGAATAGAAGCAGTGTAAAGTGTGGAAGAAAATTAGAAGTAAAGAGGCGGAAATCAGAGTTGGAGAGATATGAAACAAGTGAATTGCAATCAGATCAAAAAATCAGAATCAGAAACAATTAAGAAGCACAGGCAAGTTTACCAGAATCAGAACCAATATGGTCAGTCCTAGGGCATCGAAGGAAGGAAAAAAACTCAAATTGCTGAGTCAAGAGGAATTCAAATAAGAAGAGGTGGGTCAAGTTCCATGGCGGGGATGACATATAAATCAGAAATTTCCAAAATCCCTTTCCATGCGCCACATTCATGAGAAAAGACACAAAAGGATGAAAATACAGTTCAAGGCAAAACATAAGGCGCATGAAGCAACTTAGAGGGAATAAGGCACAAACAAGGAATTTCCTGTTTGCCTTCCATGTGCACCAAACAAGGAGATCAACAAGACAAAGGTGCACAACTAAGCAAAGTGGGCACAAGTACCTTCATGGCGGGCATAGGATACAAACAGGAAATTTCCAAAGCTCTCTGCCATGTGCCATTTCCGATTTACACATTATATGCGCCTAGAACAAAGAAACAAAGAAAATGGCTAAGGCAAAGAAAAGAAGGCGCATTGCACCACAATCAGGAATTTCCAAAACATCATTCCAAGCTGCCATTCCTAAAATCGTCTTTCTAAGCACCTCAAGCAATGAAACAAGAAAAAGGAAAAAACACTAAGTCAATGCATAGGTGGTACACCAAGTGTCTAGATGGGGATCAAGGCCTAATTAGAAATTTCCAAAAGTTCCATCTCATGTGCCATTTCCAAAATGTCTTCCATATGCGCCTTAAGCCATGTTGAACAGTATAAGTGCAGATTGAAAAACATAGGCGCACTTACCCTTATGGTGGGAACGGAGTACAAAGTGGAAATTTCCAAAATCCTCCACCATGCGCCATTTCTTGTTTGCCCTCCATGTGCGCCTCACGTGTTAAAACCAAGAATATGCAGATAGAAGCATGAATCTGAGTGTCATGAAGGGGATGCAATGCGAAGTGGAAATTCCACAAATTACTCCTCCATGCGCCTACTACAACAACCAAATCAAGTGAAAGAGCAAAATGAACAAGATGGCCCTAGGCACTTGGTGGGAAGAGACCACAAACAAGAAATTTCTAAAATTTCCAACTCGTGCGCCATTTCATGTTTTCCCATCAGGTGCACCTAAGGCATTGAGGTAATGAAAATGCAAAATTCCAAAATCCTAAAACACTCTTCCAACCCGCCTACTTCCAATTTCAGATTCTGATTTCATAATACTTGATCAGAATTTCAAGTTCAGCTTTTCACTTCTCATTTCCGATCCAAGTTCAAGGATTCCTAGTTTCCAAGTATGAATTCGTTCCAGGTTTGAAATTTGAGTTGTTCCATTTTCCGAAATCAGAATCCAAATGCCTGATCTAGAAGTCCAAAATCAGAAATCAGATATTCAGCATCCTAACTCCAAGTTTCGAAACCAAAGATCAAGTCTTGTTTCCTAAATCCGATTCCCATTCCCACTTCCAAATCCATAACCCCAAAATTTGGACCCTGTTGTGAGGTTTTCACACCATCGCCCCATTGCAAATGGGGACCCCCTTTTTTCACTCGTAGATGTAGGGTTTTGGCAGTAGAAATGTTGTCTCAGAGCTTAAAAGGTTAAGGAGTGGTTAAGTGATTAAAGTGTTCGGGTTGTAAGCGTAAATAGGAGTATCAAGGTTAAGGTTTCACTAGGTCAAGTTGCAATGGTTTGAGATAAAATTTCTAAGTGCATGAATATTTTGGCTAGTCAAATAGTTTGAAATACACTATAATGGCATATTTTATACATAAGGGCTTTAAAATCCCTATAAAAATTGATTTTCCATACTTAAAATATACAAAATCCCTATGAAAGGTGAATTTCCACTAAAGAAATCATAAAAGCCCCTTAAGTAGTTGTTTTTCCACTCATGGGAGATATTTGCAATGAAAAAACGTGTTGGGACCATTAGTCCCTATAGGGGTCGAATTTCCCCTCCTGAGCATAAGGAACAAGGACAATTAGTGAAGAGTCCCAATGCATGTCAATTTTCCACTATTCCCACACTTAGAATATTTTTGAACATGAAGTGGGGGAAGTCCTTGTGATTAATGAATCTCTACTTGTCCCTGTGCATATAGAATTTCCCTTAGTCCTTGAGAGGGTCGTTTTTCCCTCCAAGGCCTTTTGTGAGTGAATAGAAACATGGAATCTTGGATTGGATTTGTCCCTACGAGAGACGATTTTCCCCTTTATGGACAAGGAGTTAAGTAAAATGGGACTCCTTGGGGCATTTGAATTTCCCCTTTGAGGGAGGATTAAAGAAGTGAAGGAAATTATGGAGGATTTTAAGTATCTGTGTGCCAATCGATTTTCCCCTTTGAGGAAATAATGAGAATTAATGAAAAAATGATGTGAGAAAGTGGGAATAGTCCCCTTACAATTCAATTTTCCACCATGGATACTTAGAAAAATTGAAGGAGAGTCACAGGAGCATTGGTAAGACCAAATTGCATCACAAGCCACTCAAAAAGACTCATTTTGGTCTTGAAAGTTGTCTTCCACGTGTCCTCTACCTGAAATTTGAGATGATGATACTATAATGTCCCCGATTTAGGACCTAAGAGTCAATAGAAGAATTAATAAGCTTTAATTAAAGATTAAAACTTATTTACGGAAACCACATACAAAGAAGAATCACAATAATACGGAAGTATTAGAATGCAGTGAACAGTGTAAACAAATGCAAACTTGGTAAGACAGCTATTTGAAGAAATACACAACAACTACGTTGACGGAAATCCACTTTGTCTTGTTGAACGGAGGTAACTATCGACCAAATTTAAAGGTCGTCTTATATTGGGTGACTTACATGCTGAGTAATATCAGAGATTATCAGAAGGAAATATATCGTCTAAAAGGATGTGTCGATACAAAGACCCAATTATATGGTGTGATTTATCTACATCCTTAAAGAGACTTAAGAGCTGAAGTAATCGACAGTGGTCAAAGGTTATGAGATGCAAAAAACTAAGTCAAGAAACTATTATGCAGGTGAGTGCGACATAATACAAGGAGCAATATGTAAGAAGTACTTGAGAACTTGCAACCTGTATTAAATCATCTATTCACCAATGATATTAACTATGACAGGGAACCACTAGCAATGACAATATACATACGAACATTGTTTGGATCCTGCGACAACAAACGGAGCGACAATAAAGAACAGCAACCGGTCCTTATGAAGTCTTCCACGGCAGTGACTAAGCCATTAAGGTTATCAATTAAGAGAGGGAATGAACTAATCAAAAGATTAGTCATCAATTAGTTACCAATAATAATTAAGACAAGTATGAAATGGCATCGATTATGCTTAGAGGTGGCAGTTGGTAATATCTTATCAATAACAGTCATGGAAGAATGTGATTAATAGTCATCATGAAGAGAAGAGACTAACAAGGGACATAAGACATGTCTTGTTCATTACAACTCTTCATTCAAGAAAATTGATATACGAAGACATTGCTTATCGGTCAATCAATCAATGGATATTTCTTCTTTATTACATATCCAGTATTGGATCTGCTCTCTTGAGCACATTGTCTCTTGGCAAATCAGTGGCATTTATTACCCAGACTGTTAATCAAACACCCCATCATATTGCACATTCTTCAGAAGTAGATCAGACACAGCAATACTATCGCCATAAACGATAATTGAAAACATTGCAGGCACTTAAAGTATAAATCAGATATAGCAGTCATTATTGTAGTTGCAAGTTTATAATACATATCAGAAACAACAACATATCACTGTTAAAGTGATATCAATATATTGCATATTTCAAATTGATCAATTAGATAAAGTAAGCAAATTGCTAAAAGCAATACCTATCGATTGCACAAGCATATCGACTATCAAACATTGCACCTATATTTATCACTATAAGTGATAAGGTGAATACATTCATAGCATATTTAATAAATATATATCACACATTGCTATACCATCCATATCAATTTTGCATAGATTCATATATTTATAGCGGAAATAGGCATTGATATTTGGCGAAACAACTTTACTTGGTTTCCATTGCAATCATTTAACAAAGTAGTTGGAATAAGGTAATTGTCCCTATTTCCTAGCTTAGCCAAAAAGGGGACATTGCAAATACCCACTTTTTTGATTGATTTTAGAGAAGAATTTGGATCCTTGAAATTGATACAAAAGATCATCGAAGCGTTGAAGTGGTTATAAATGTTTTATGGTTATCTTATTTAATGCCTCAAAATCAATACAAAGATGCCAAGTTCTATCCTTTTACCACAAGAAAAATTGGTGAAACACATGGGGATGTACTTGGTTTAATATAACCTTTAGACAATAAATCCTAAATTTGTCTTTTGATCTTGTCACTTTGGAGAATTGATTGTCGATACGATGGGGCATTAGGTAGAGGTGCAGTAGGAACAATGTTGATAGTGTGATTGTGTTGGCTAAATATTTTGCAAGTCACTAAGACTACAACTTGCAAAACGTGTGTTTTAGGCAGCAGTATGTGAGATTTCTCTCTCCTCTCAGCAATAGGGGAGGCTCCCTTCGTACCGCAGGTGGCTTCAAGTAGAACTAAACTGTAACACATACAGTTCACCTTGCAACAATAATACCGGTGACTCGATGATTGACGTAAGAACAATCAAACGAGGCAGCGGGTGATTTATCTAAAGACTAGGTGATACAATGAGCTCAAAGTCTC
>MU227687.1:1891919-1929752 GCA_018584345.1 Thuja plicata | reverse complement strand
TTAAACCTTAATGAGTCTTCCAATCCTGGACGTTCTTGAGCAACCAAACCGCTGACTTTATGGGAGAAACTCCTAAATTTGGGGCGTAAATCATGGAGGAAACTACAGTTCAGAGTTATTGTGATGCTTGTGCGTGTCCAGCCTCTCTTATTGGATGAAGCGCAACTTCTTGTGGAGAAATACGGGCCATACTTTTAGAAGCCTTCCTTCCCACATTTACAAAGTATGTAAATGCTTTTTTTTAAAAAAACGCCTTTAGGCTTTTAATGAAACTGCGGTTGTATATGAGAGCCTAAATCATTCCAAACGATATGCAAAAGCATTAGAATTCAATGCCATGTCATAAGGAATATGTCGTGGGTCCCTTAAAGGCTTTGACATATGGACATTCTGCATTTCCTTTCAAATTCGACGCCCAACCACGTGAGGGAAACTGTGAGTTTCATTTAAAACAATATACTATATTTTTGCAAATCGACACCATGGGATATAAGTCACGGCTTTAAAAACATATATGTTTAAGCATAAACGTTTATGCTTTCTTCTATTACCTGTGTAACAAGCTGGCAATACAAAGGGAAAACGCGGGTTCTATCTAACATATAACATATGCATTCAAACGCATATGCTAATGTATATGCATTCCTTGCTGCGGGCTAAAGCCAAATGATATGCTTTTAAAACCATAAATCAACGCTGGGAAGATTCAAAACATATATCATATGTTTTATGTGAGCCCAATGGTTTAAGTTGTCGGCACCTCCTTACTAACTATCACGGGCTTTGATATTTGAAAGAAATATATGCAATGAATCAAAAGATGTAAGCCCGATAACATATAGTTATCTACACCCTATTATTAATAGAGACACGGGTTTTAACACTTTATCGCATATAACATAACGTTTATGTATTAAAAATAAGAAACCCCGCCTTAGAAAGCCGCAGCCTATGGTGGCGTTTTAAATCGATGGCACACAACGCTTTCACTAAAACATATGCCAAACACTAAAACAAAACAATATATATTAATATTAAAATAAAACCGATTACAATATCATTTATGTATTATAATAAGTTCGCTATTTTAATATTAATCTATAATAATAAAATATTGTTTTTTTTAGAAGGAAGACGTCGTTTAAATGATAATTCGGAATGAATTATAAGACTTATAAATAAGACGACGTCTTTCTTTTATAAATCAAATCCTAATCTTCGTCGTTAAATAAAATAAATTTCTTTTAACAATATATGCATATTATGCAATTATCGTTTTTAAAGAATCTATTTTAAACGCTAAAAGAACTTAAAATATTTGTATGCGTCTTAAAAATTTTAACGATTCGATATGCGGATGCGATTCAAGATCTCGCTATCGTTAAAATTTCTAAGCAAAACTTTGCAGAGTGGCACAATTTTAAGATAGAGTTTAAAATCTATCACTCATACAAAATAAGCTTAAACTTTATGCGCTCGACCAAAAAAAGACCATTTCTTCACCGACCTTGGAAGGACGTGGAAAACTGCTTGCAGAGCGACTGAAACACAAAGACGCCAACTAAACTGGAAACAAAAACAAGACGCAAAACAAAGCGAAAAGAGAAAAACAGAGAAAGAAAAGGACTTGATGTTTAGTCGGAAGATAGAACAACCAGAAATCAAGGGATGACCGATTCTGTTGAAAAATACTCTCGCCAGAACATTGACACACTTAGAAAAATACGCATATCAACCTGACCAGGAAATGCATAGGGTTGTCCAATTTTGGGGAATGCAAAATTAGGGACAACAAATTGATTGCGCGTTCTAGGGAAAGAGTCTTTGGCTTCTGAAATACATCTGAATATGTTTGCAACAATTTTTCATTAGTAGCATGTGGTTTGGACATAATTACTTTTTCTTAGAATTATCAAGTTATGGTCTTATAAAAATTAGTGCAAGCTGTTGTACCTGATTGATAGCTTTTACTATCTGTTTGCAACTAAGTGCTAAATTTGTGGTGCTCTTAGTACATTTGATTAAGTACGTCTTGATATCTTGTTGCAGTGTATAGGTGTACGTATTGTTATCTTGTTGCAGTGTATAGGTGTTATTAAAGGCATCATAATGAGATTTTCTATCATACTAATAGGGTTTTCCTAGCAACGAACCACAACAATCCATGGTGTTCATGTCACACCAAATGCAAGGGACATAGCGCATGTGTATGTGATCTATAATAGACTGAGCCATTATCCTTCTATCCAAGTGAATATGGATGAGGATGTGGATCTATTAGCAAATCGAGTCTGTCAACAATAAACTTAGCAATCAAATTTTTCTACAAGTCATTGTCAATGATACAATCCACAAAAAAATCATGTGCAAGGTGAGCACAAGTGACAAACAAATTGTCACATCCCCCTAAAATACAATGATAGTTCATCAACACGACTTTATTGAGTTCACCTTTCAACTTATCATATGTCCTATCATCACCAAAAGTCTCAATGAGAACATTTTCCTCTTCCTCATCATGAGAATATAGAAGAAGATTCTTCTTCTTCAATTCGAAACATTCAAAATTTTCATGTCCCTTCTTTTCACAATAAGTACAAAATTTACCATGTTTCTTTGTATCTAACGGAGAATGGAAAGAAGGGGAAGAAGAACAATCTCTGTTTACAATAAATTTGTTGTGGCTGAAAACTTGAAGCTTTTGGAGGGACCTCCAAAAAATGAAGGTTGAGATGCGCAATATTAGGTAGCAAGCTTTTCTTCTACCAATTGCGCTTGGTTGAATGCAACATCAAGTGTTGCCTAGGTAGTATATTTCAACTCCCTAAACAAGAGCTCTTGTAATCCACTCTTGAACTCTAGAATAGGAGCATCAGCTGGATCTTGCACTCGGAATAGTATCCTTACTCAGTTGAATTGGTAAATGTAACCTTGCATAGACATTTGTTGTCCTTGTTGCAAGCGAAGTCACTTGATATGCAAATATTGATCATAATTGGAAGGATGGAATGTATCCTTAAAGGCTATTGCAAGTCGATTCCATGTGGTTATTGGATTCTGAGCATTTTGTCATTCAGTGACCAAAATCTTAGCAACACCAGAGAGCTTTGTTTTTGCAAATGGAACTTTGAGAGCTTCATATTTGCACATGGAACTTTGTCATCATCAAGGATCTCACTATAGGCAAACCATGTCTCCATGTCAAGAATTCAAATGCAGAGTACATCAAGATCTCAGGATCCATCATAGACTTGACCTCACATTTGCCTAGAGATTGGTGGCCTTCGGGACCAGGAACTCATTCAACTACAATATTATTGACATTTTACCAGTCAATGTGATTATGACACCTGTGAGTTCAACAACTCACTAAGTTCAATTAGCAGCCATGTTACTGTGAGTTAAAGCCAGTTAAATTTTTTATGCCTCCGAACAATAAAAATGGACAACCAATATGCACCAACCCTCTACAAAACTCATGGTTTCACAAAAAATTTAATTTGAGAGATGTGTGAAAGCTGGAAGGAACCACTTAACAAGGCTCTTTGAAACTCTGTTAGACATAATGTGAGAATTTTTCATACAAAAATACTAATCAAATCACAATCTACAGAATCAATTATCTCCTGGGTAAACTTAAGATAATTTTTTAAAAGAAATATCTTGGAGAACTATAATAAACTCTTATAAAATAAAGAATGTAAATTCTTTAGCCTTTTCAACAAAACCATTCAAAAAAATATTAAACCCATGCTTTTGACGCAAAACTACCTATTTGTCTTTGTATTCAGCAACTGCAACAGCAGTATTAAAACTGTGATATCTTTCTCAAATCTTTGAAGAAATTTGAAGCTGTAAAATGTTCTAGAAAACTTAGACTCATATTCTCAAAACCCAGAAAATATTTTACAAAATATTTCATATAAAAAATGCTGATAAGGAAATAACAATACGGTTTTTGAAAGAAAATTCACAAAATAAACTAAAACAATGACTGTTTTTGAAAAACATACTAATGAAATATTTTTAATAAAAATCCTCTTTATATGTAGATGAAGAAAGCTTTTAAAATCAGTTCATATTGATGAGTGCTACAAAACAAATATTAAATCAAATGGATTGGAAAGATCAACCCAAACACGTGGATCAGGGATTGCTCTAGTACCAACTGATATGGAAACAAGAAAGATAAAAAGCAGCAACAAACAGAGATTAGATCCTACAAATCAAACAATAATCTCTGAATTATAATAACACTGCAAACATGTATTTCCAATATACCTACATGAAGAGGAAAATACAATATTATATAGGCATGAATATGCCTAAATTAAAGATTTGGAAATATCATCTAAATCTTAATATGAAGTGGAGATAATAGCAATTTGCTATCTTATAAAAAACAAATTAACCATTAGCTAAATAAGACTAAACTCCTAAAACCTTGGCAACTAATCTTAACTTTTGACTTTTTACATAGGATAAAAACTAGCAAAATAATAAATAATAATCCTGTGTTAATAATTATCCCTCATCAAAGATTGATAAGTTACTTCCAAGTTTTGAGCTGCATTTGAATTTTCTAGAGGGAATTGCCCAAGTATAAGATCATACTCTTCCTGTACCTTGCATGTGGGAATTTTCTGAGGTAAAATCTGCTTCTTTAGCTGCCAAAATACCTTCCATTTAGGCATTTGTATGCTATGAGGTTAATCTGAAATGATTCCAGAGTTTGAGGGTGGCATTTGGTGTCTGGGAATTTATATAAAAATCGCCCTTGAAGAGTATGAACACTCAGTTTCTGTAGAGAGTTGTCAGAAGTTATTTTTCATGCGTTGTAAGCAGTTTGTGGATCAGCTTCTTCAGGTCTGAGATAGCAAGGACATTGGTATATGGTTTGGGAGATCCTAGAAACTTGTAGTACTTTGAAAAATGCAATGATTAAGCCCCAAAGAGTTTTCGATTTATGCTGATGATAAACTTCAGTTATTTGCTACCCCAAGTCTGCACATTTTGGATTCCATCTTATTTTCAGATTATATGTAATGTGCATATCGAAGAGTTTTTGTGGTGAAGTGTTGTTTACCCGCTGGGGTAACTTAGTTACTTACAGAACTCAACATACAGAACATAATAGATATGAAGCAAATGACAAGTATTATATTCATTCCAAACAAGTGATTACAACATAGTCCGTACATATGATGATTTACCCGAAGGTAAGACGAGTATATAAAGGTCCGAAGGGACGCGACGGTTCACACCCATGCGCAACTCCCTAGCCTCCGAACGTAACTAATTCCCAACCGATACATCCGTACATTACACCCGACAACAAGTGTTTGATTGATACACATTAGTTTTATGAATCTTTCCTATGCATTGTTCTTTTATAAATGTTCTTGAAAAGTAATGAATGAAATCTGAAAATTACTCCAAATCAGCAAACTTATCTGTTACCTCATTGCAAGTCATAAATTTAGCAGCAAAAAAATTTTACAAATTAGGGGTATCCATTACAATGATGAATTGTTCGAGGAGAGTGTACCATTATAGGCATTGCCAATGAGGCCAATGCTTTATTGTATATAATTTATCTTTCATATTGAATAAACGAGTTCTTTTTGAATTTGCGTATGAGATTTTGTGTCTTTAATTCACATTACCAAGTCACACGGCGCATGAGGGTTTACTGGAAGTACAGTTAACATTCTTTAAATATCAAAGCATACTGTTAAGATTCAAGAATCATATTTCAATGATTTTAAGAATTTGTCATTAATTCTTGTGAGTCACAGGGCACACGAGTTTTCATTGGAAATGATGATAAGATTCTTTATGAACCACGCAGCATACCATTAGAAATCATGTTTAAATGATTATCGTGAGTTTATAACAGGTGCTATGACTTGGAGTAGAGCACAAATATTGAATCAATTAAGCATCAAAATAACCATACTAACCTTCTTCATCAGATAAACATTGATATTTTCAATTTTGGATTCAGTGAAATCACCCTTTTTATATAATTTCTTTCCAACACTTCCTGAAGCGGCGTACAGGCTTTCTGTTTTGTTGTTGTGACAGATGCTATCTTCTTCTACCAGAATCCTATGAATGTATTGATCTACCTGCAAATAATCAAGAAACATTGTCAATGCTTGAAAGTGGGTTAATATAATATCACTGGACTCCCAACCAGTGATCTGAACATAATGCAACATGAAACATAATTCATCCACTCACTTGCAGGACCTCAAGAGCTTCATTTTCATTTAGAATCAGTATCTTACACTCATAGCTAAAAGTGACACGCCATGCTTCTGAACTTGGACAACCGGCATTTCCATACTGTAAGTAGGACTAACCACTGTCAGTAGCAAGCTTTTCTGTCACAATAATACTTCAAAGACTTGCTATTTATGAGGACTCTATGTAACAAGAGAGGCGATGCTGTTTATCTATTCTTTAAGATAACAGTGACTCAGAAATTTCAATTGCACAATTAAGAAGCATGTCAAATGAAGTAAAATTAATAAGCATGAAAGATTATGTTTTCACCTGCATCAGTGAGAAACATGCACTGAGGTTTCTAAGAACTCTTATTTTTAGTTTTGACAAGGTAATCTGCAAATGAAGAAAAGATGACGTTATAAAGGTATCTTACCCATCTGGACATGTTGGCCACCTTAGCAGAGCTGTGAAAGCACCTATTGAAGGTAACAAGGGAATAAGACGAAGGAAATGAAGCTAACAATATTAACACAAAGGGAGAAAAACAAAATCTCACTAATGAAAACCTGATAGATCTTCTGAGAGTGGTATTGCAAGAGGAATTATCCCATGTCTAAAACTTGGAGAGACAAGTTTTTCTCCTGTAAATCACAAGAATGGTGCTTTAGCAAGCACTTGGATAGAAAGTTTAAAACCTTTTGGAAACAAAAGGCAACTGTATAACTGCCATACGCAAGAAAGATTCAAATTCAAATAGTACTAGAGAGATCCAAACTGCCAGATTAAATTTATGTATCATGAATGAACTATTACAAGCTACAATGAAATGTGCTTCAGTTATATTAACATTTCCGAGTCTTAGTCACTAAAAAATTGAATTTTGTTTCCACAATGAAAAGACAGCAAGAAAATATTAACATAATTTTTATTTGGTTTAATAAGAAACAGCAGCAAGAATATGTCTGTTACACTGACATATAAGCTACAAAAAACCAGTACAATTCCAAACATAGTTAGAAAACTCGCCAAGACTCGCGAGTCCTGTAGCAGGCCGAGTTGACTTGCCACGGACTCGCAAGCCGAGTCCCTAGTGAGTCCAAGTCAAGGACTCACGAGTTTTTAGGAAGGGCTTGCAAATTGTTAGGAAACGCCAACAACAGACTTGAAACCCCTTTTTTTGTTTCTTCTTTGTCGAGTCCTAGCCAAGTTTTTTGTCGAGTCCAGAATCAAAGTCCTATTTTGGGATGTCGAGTCCGCGCCAAGTTCGAGTTTTCAAACTATGATTCCAAATGTACAAAATGGAGTGTCAAAATGTACAATCCTGTAATGTGCCCATTTTTAGCCTGACATCAAATGATGTGTCGTTAGCCCATTTTGTCCTAGTCCCGAGGGCTAACCAAGATGTTGATGGGATCCTCACATTTCCAGTTCCAGGCCAATCAGAGGATTTTTGACAGGGTTTCCAGATACTTACTATTTATAGTAAGTCAGCAGAGGGCTCAGTGGGTGGCATTTCAGTATTGGACTTGGAGCGTTTCGTTGAGCTCTTTCCAACGAGCTATCATACATGAGATTTTGAGTTCGTTTGCTATTTTATTTTAATGCCTAAAGATTTAAATAGTTTATTTAATAAAGTGACAAGTATATTAAAGTACATTTTATTAAAGTCACTTTATTATTTAAAAGTACTTTTATTTCTCTAAGTGGGAAATGTTGTTTTTTAAAAGAAGTTATTTATCCCACATTGAGAAAATGAGATGAAAAGTGGATGAGGAAATGCTTAAAAGGAGATGAAAGCTCTCATTTTGGTATGCTTGGATAATTTATGAAATTGCAAAATTGGTGAAATATTGGAAATTTTCTCTCTAGGGTTTGGAGGACGAAGACCCTCTATGCTAACGATCTTGATGCTGTTGGAAGATACAGTCTTGGGATCCAAATCGGAGTTTCAAGGTAAATCGAGTTTGTCTTCAGTTTTCATGCCATTGCTCAGTTGCTAGGAAGATTCGATTTGGAGTTAAACTATGGCTACATATGAATGAGTTTCCAGTCTTATTGGTGTTTGATTTATAGCTGCTGTTGTGAGTGTTAACAAGAGTTCGAACCATATTCTGTGAGCTATGATTGTGTGTTTGAGCTTTTGAATACCTTCCTCTGCTGGCCATACCTGTTCTGAGATCTGGAGGCTACGTTTTCCACTCCATACTGGCCTTGCATATTACTTCTGGGTTGCAGCACTTACCAAGTTAAATGTGGGACCATTTGAGGCTGTGCGTGGGGGAAATTTGAGGACTATACAGGCAGATTCGAGGACGTTTCTTGCTAATAACTTCTTCTACAAGCAACCGCCTATGCTGGAGGGTTTATAACTGTATTTTGGTGGGCTTAGAGCCATATGACAGGAATACTGAATTGCTTGTGAACCCTTGAATGCTGGGGAAGTCTGGACATTTCAGACAAGTGCAAAAATTACAGCAGTACTAGACATTGTAGCCATTACTCTGGAATTTACCAGGTCTGCATTAACCAACTCTATCTGATATGTAATTTCTTGATAAGCTCTTGAAGTCTGAAAGTAATCATATTTTGATTTACTTTTCTATTACTATTTGGCGCAAGTTTGTAGTGTCTTATTCTTATATTGAATTAAATCAATTTTCTTAACCAACAAACAAACAAAACCATCACATTACATCTGCAAGCTGTGAGCAATATAAAGACTCGGTAAACTACATGCAAGCAAATTGATTGACAAAATTACAGTGCGTGAAAGAGGAGGAAAAAACAGTGTGAAAAGGGCAGACCATTACAAATCCTTAGATGTTATGGATGCACACGGGAATAAGCTATTCACTATAAACAAGCAAAATATTCCAAGAAATTTCCATTTGGATCCTAGTGCAAAGGCTATATTAGACATGAAAGTACAAGGCATAGAGTATAGAAAGCATAAGACAAGCTACAGGGTATTATAGCTGCCACACAGTACAGTAAAAGGAGATGGGAAGAAAATGGGACCAATCCCCAATGATGAAATTGAGCCTTTAATATGAAAAAATTCCAAAATTACTTCAAGGAGATATATATGAGCATTTATCAAGTCGTCGGAATTGATGAACAACTAATAATTCCAATGTGAGCTATGGTGTTGGTTTCCCACATCCAACATTACCAGCTAAACACATTTTATGATTATGGGAATTTCCTGGCAAAACCTATGGAGGAAGTATTGGAGAATGTGAAGCAGGGGAGGAACAAGTCTCTTAGGTGGTAATCCCTATTGTGCCACTTGTATATGCATGGGCTATCTGGTAAGTAGGACAGAAAATTAGGGGCAGAATTAGTCTCAGGATAACTCCAAAATGGAACAATAGAGTTTGTCCAATTTTGGACTTCCCATCTCAACACACAAATCTTAATGGCCATTTTTGTATATTTGAAAATTATTTAGTTATCCCAATTTTGAGGAGGCTAGGGTATGAAAAGCTCAAGTTGCCACAAGATTTTATAGAATTTTCCAGACCCCTTGACTTCAAACAAAACCCAACAGAAGGCTATAATTGTGTTATCAGTTCCTCCATGAAAAATACAGTCATTAGGGCTTTTGGAGCAATCATGCCACACAAATTGCCAATTTAGGTACCGGCAAGGATTGTCTTTTTAGAAGCCAAGTAGCAGATAACAATGCCAATTATAAACATTTCATGACTCAAAAGAGAAGGAGCATATTGTCCCCTCATGCAAAATATTATGGTGATGTTGTTTTAGGGAAAGACGGTTATAACAAGTTGGGAGATACTATTTACAAATACACTAGAGTTGGATAAAAATAGACCCTATGACCCTAAGGGCTTTATCTAATATGTTGAGGAAATAAGTTGGTAGGTTTGGATATGAACAACAATAGCATGAAGGAGAAGACATCGTCAAAAACCTGCAAGAATATAACTAAGAAGGATTTAAGGAGAGATGGAAAAGAATAATGGTGGTAAAACAAAGAAGACAGAAGAATCTGGATTTCAAGGGAGCATATTCTGAAATCCACAACCTAATAGAGAGGATGAGGTTCACACTAGAACATGGTAACGTCCTCAATGTGATGCCACCCAAAGTTAAGACGATTGAGATTGTTGACCAAATAATGATAGCTCCCGATACCCTATTAGCACCCATGGGCGAGGCAAGTAAAACAATATGGCATAAGATTGGCTTTCCCAGCTAAAGAAACCTAAGGGAAAAGCTCCCATGGTAGAAGGCTTCATTGCATAGCCGCAACAAACTAGATTGTAATACCCCTAATGGATATTTCTCAAACTTCCCATACTTTGCTTGAATTAAACTCAAAGGTACACAAACAATAAACAACAATATGATAGAGATAATATTGATTTCCTTGCCTGAATACATTAACTGATTTCCTGACCTTTACAACAGTTGTGGTAATTTGAAAGTTGCCTTCATCACAAGAATGCCTCTTTTTGCTATTGTATAGCATCGTTCAAGTTTTCTCCTTCAGCAAAGATAAGGTTGAGATAGCATCAATGACTAAAGGTGGAACAAGAGCTCTGCAATAGTGTTATCTTGGCGTTGGAAGTCACCAAGAATAGGACAACGATGACATCTCCCAATACGCCCTTATGAATATATTACGACACTCACCTGCGCATTGAATGACTTGCTCCAAACAAGATATTATCGACTCCTCCAAATATATCAATAAGTCAATGTCTGCTAATTTAATTAGTCCAAATATGGATTTGCCAAGAGATTCCACGACCTTCGATAGTCTATATGCTAAGTTAGACAAGAGTGATACGTGTCACCACAAGATAGAAATGATCTTCCAGTGGATACAGATAATCTTCTAAGTCTCGCTCCTAAACTTGAGTCCAATGCAGAATTCTTAACATTTCCAATGCCTATTAACTATGTCTCCAAATATCATTTTGAGCCCGTGTAAGAGTCGTAGGCTTCCTCATCTTTCAGATGGCAAGCACAACATATTCCAATTCCAATTCACCAATTGAGGTCTTCCGCCTAAGGAATATAATTTGCTATGTGTTATCGAATACAAATTTTTTATAGTCACCTCAGTGTTGGATGCTGATAATAATATTTGAATAGGAATTATAGATGTTCGCCTTCCAAGGATAGGTGTTCACTTGTATATGTGGCACTTATGAATTCCTTGCACTACTGGGATAATAACCACTACTATTAACACCATGTAGACTTGAATGATCTATTGTATCCTCTTCAACACCCTAGCAAGAATATAATACTATCAGCGTTATTGGGGCCACAATTCTAACTGCTATTTCTGCCCAATGAATAGACTCCCATCGCAGAAGGATACTACTCAACTTATCTCATATAATCTTTATGAATTAATAATCCTCAACGACGCTGGTATTAGTATATGGATCGAAATTTTATCTCCACCCAGCAATATTATTTACATTTATAGATATAAGTTGTGGCATTCACAAGATTTGAAACACTAGATTATTATATTAATCTTCAGGAATCAATATGAAACACCCTTATTGCTAATGTAGAGTCATTGTAGTTGCAAGGGATGAATCATCAACATAGATAATACACCAACAATAGGAATGAATCGCTAACAACAAGATATTTGTATTGTCAAACAATATAGAATATCACAACTTATTACAAATTTGTCTTCAACTGAATACTTCACAAATTTGGACAACCCTGGTAGACTACAGAGAATCTTGCACCTCCAAAACTGCAAGCTAGAGACCCAATTCCCAATTGGAATTGCAAGAGGTAAGACAATGGGATGATCAATGATGATTATGCTCTCTCCCCAAGTTGAAATATGTATGATGCTCTAGCCGAACGAAACAAGTTGGTCGGCCAGCTTAGAATGGCACCAAAAGGGATTAATTTGAAATAGGTCCATGTTAAGAAAAGGTGGTGCACAAGTTACAATTAGGATGGGACCAACGAATGGGGCCAGAATATTTAATAATTCCCTTTTTAAATAAAGGGACATGATAGTCCTTCCGGCCCAGAAATTGCTTGCCCTCAAGCAATCCCTCTAATTGATCTCCCTTTGTCGAGTTCCAGGATCACAAACCAAATGTGGATGTCGTAATGCATATCTGTTGGTCTCTATGTTGCATCATGACTGCAAGTGCAACCTCCTTAGCTTTCCTGGATGTAGGCTGAAGTGATCCTCCAACTTTGTGCAAATCTTCAACAAGTTTCCGCTACTCTACTCTACTTTGATATAAACATTGCCATGCCCAGAGTTGTGGAGCAACTCATAAAGAAGCAAATAGTCAAACACACCGATGTCAGGTTCTCAATTCATCATGCTATCATACCAATCAGTCACTGTCCAAAAATGATAGTCTGAAATCTCAAATCTCAACTACTGCTTGCTCTCTCCACAAAGATGCCACTCTCCCTGAAAGGCAACGATCATGTGTGCCTCATGCTTTACAAAGTGAAAATCCCTTACTCTAGCAATGCATCAAAAGGAAGAAGTAAGTATACTAGTGGCTTCTCCAAGAATGTCCAATTTCATCCCTTAAAGCCACAACTTCACTTTCTAATTTCAAGCATTCTTCAGATTTCAACAAAAGTCCAGAATTAATTACCTCTTCTCTTCTCTTGGCCTCTTCAACTTGGATCTTCAAATTGATGATCATTTACTGACCTTTTTCGAGTTCTTTCTTCAGCACTTCACTTTCCTCCATAGCAGCAATCTTTTGTTGTTTTTCTCCTTCAATTTTCTGATTCTGTGTAAGGCACATAACAATTCACCTTCAAGGTCTATTTCTCCTTCAGCATCATGTGAAGCATCATTATCTTGACCCTCAGTATTTGATCCAACAACCATTAATAATGTCTCACTCTTTTCAGTATCAGATTCACACTCATTGTTGTCTTGTGAGTTTGTGACTTCTTCCTTGATATATAAACTTTTCTTGCTCTTTGAAGAATTTATTTGCTTGTACTGAAACTGATTCTTCTTCTTCTTGAAATCTTCTTCATCATCTTTGGCATCTCTTCCATAAGGACACTTAGCAACAAAGTGCCCAATCTTTCCACAATTGAAGTGCTTAAAAGGCAACTTCCCTTTGTACTTGCAAGAACCATTTTTAAGTTTTCAAACAAGATATACAATTTCTTCATTAGAATCACATTCTGATTCAGAACTTAACTCCTTTTCTTTCTTTGAAGCCTTAAATGTTTCCTCTCTTTTCAATGTGTCTTCTCCAACCATCCTCAATCTCATATGCTATGAAGATGCCATGTAGATCAATCACTGTGACTTTATCAAGATCTCTGGCCTCTTCAATTGCAGAGATCTTAGAGTCCTATCTAGAAGGCAATGATCTTAACACCTTCTGAACAACAACAGAATCTTTTATATCTTCTCCAAGACATTTAATGGCATTAACAATCTCATCAACCTTAAGAAGATAGTCAGCAATCTACTCTTCTTCTTTCATCTTTAAGCCTTCGAACTTCACCTTGTATGTTTGTAACTTCACTTGCTTCAATTTGGCATCACCTTCATAAATGCTCTTCAACTTAACCCGAATGTCTTTAGCTATCTGACAATACATCACTTTAACAAACTCAATGTTAGATAAACCACAAATAATTGCATTCTTTGCCTTTGCATTATTTTAATACTCCTTTTCAGCCTGATCGGTTGGAGTTGTAGGAATTACATAACCATTAACAATAGACATCCAAACATCAAACCCTAAAGATGACAAATAAATCACCATTTGGATACTCCAAAAAGCATAATTAGAATCATCAAATAAAGGTGCTTTATTTAAAGAGGATCCTTCTAAACAAGCCATGTGTTCTCTATCCAAGATCTACTTAAGCTGCTTAAGCCCTTTTCAAGTACAGGGCTCTGATACCAACTGTAGAACACAATTCTTCTACTGAGAGGGGGGGGGCGGTGGGGGGGTGAATCAAAAGAAGATATAATTTCAGATCCTTAAACAATTTAAAACTTTGAAAATTATAAGCATAAAAACTTAAATGAAAAGAGTGCAATCACACAAGGAAACTTCAACACCTGATGTATGTGGAAAACTCAAGATGGGTGAAAAACCAGGGTGAGAAATGCTGCTAGGATCTACTGTTCTAATCCAACCTCACGAATAAAATTGTGTACAAAACTTTAAGGGCACCAACTCTTAGGAATCACTAAATCCTTTGCTTTAGAGCACCAACTCCAACTGAAGCACAAACTTCTCAAAATGAGCATCAACTCAGCATCCTTGAGACACTAACCTTCTGGATATGCCAAAACGTTGTCTTTTCAAACCTCTAATTTGCAGATGTGATACAAAAATTCTTCTAAAAATATGAGTGATAGGAGTCAAAACAGACTCGCTTTCAGACTTTACAAAATACTCTCAGATTTTACAATAACATTCACTATCACTCTCAGATTCGCTATCTCAGTTGTCTGTATATGACAAGACACAAACTCTCTATTACATCTGCAGTCTAACAAACTGTTTTTGAATCAGACTTGATACAATTCATCAAATGATCTCACACACTGAATGCCCTGTCCTTCACCAATCCCTTTGCATCCTTAAATAATGTCTCTCTTTCCTCGCGGATGAGTAGACAGTTTAAACAGTTACAATATAGTTGCAACTGCCTTCAGTTACAACTGAAGGATAGTTGGTTGGCAATTCCAACCATATCTCTAATAACAAATATTAATAATACTTCCATCGCTGAAGAAGAAATGATAGAGGCAACAGTCATAAATCAAAACAAAGACTGCAAATTAATCTGAAAACGATTAGCAGTGATTGTATCTGTACTAACCAATAACTGATCAAAGCAACTGCATAACCAAAATGGAAACCAATCAAAGCAGTTTAACATATGCAGACCAAAAATATATTAACCTTAGCGCATTCTGAAGATAAACTCACCTAATCACAAAACATAAATCCGCTGTCATAGCAAATTTACTGTTGTATAACAGACTTGATGTACACATATTAAACATGTTCATAAACAAAATTTTATTCACCAAGGTGCATTTGCACACATCTGCAATATCACGATACTGAAATCAAAGGAATATCAGAACATAGAACATACAGATTGACATATCCCTATCATCTGAAACTTCGTCAAAGCATATTTGCCTCTATAAGTGAAACAATTAAATATCAAAGGTATGTGATATTTCTCCAATCTGTATTTATCAAACTAGAATTTCCACAGATTGCATGCATCTTATCTGATTATCTAATGCATTTTGACATCAATGACAATTATGCTAATAGAATGGTCAATCGTGTGTTGTACTATTCTCTCCATTAAAGGAGGGCAACTATATGTTGTACCAAAATTTTGCCCTCCAAATTTTACCCAACCTTGTAGTGGTTCTAAATGTGAGCACAATTGAAGCTTATTTGATGTCATTCACACAAAGAAGTGAAACAAATTGACACAAAAGTAACTCAATAACCTCATTTTTGTGCAGTACAGCCCTTGCCTTCACTCAATAAAGGTGGAGGACTCAAAGCCATGAGTCAATTGTCTTGGATGACATTGATTCATATAGCAACTGGATAGCCAAGGATGGGGACTTTGTGTTTAGAGAAGACAAGATTGCTGATTTTGAGAGGCAAGCTAAGGAGGGTACATCAAGAGTTGAAGTAGAAGGTATTTGATTGGATGACATCATGGTTGATGATGTTGAGCTTGAAGAGAAACTGCCTTCTAGATTGAGTAGTATTGCCCAACTGACATCAATCATTAGGATGCATATAGGGAATTGTAAATTATTTTTAAACAAGAAAACAAAACCAAGAGGGCATCAACTAACGCTTTATCAGCTTAAAATATTTGTGTATATCATTATGGTGTTTTGATTATTTTGTTATTTATTCTAAGAGCCTTCATAATCTTCAGTAGCTGTATTTTAAATATAAATGCACCTAGTAGCCATCAAAGAGCTGCTGAAAGTATTGTTCCAAGCGTGGAATTAATTCAGACCAAAGGCTGAGATTACAAAAGAAACAGTTACCTTGTGGGCAGAATATTTTAAATTTGTCAAAATAAGTTTCATGTAGTAGAAGGCAAAGCTTGTTTGTTGCTCATATTTAAAGCCAAACACCACATAGAAGGCAAAGTCCATAAAGAAATTTTTTTCCATTTGTCTTCTGTGTTGTTCAAATTTCATACCCCTACGCTTTGAACTCACAACCAAGCTCAGAAGTAAACCAAACATTTCCAATCCACCTATACCTGGAGTACAACAAAATTCTAGTAGAACTATTTAGATGTAACATGTGCCAATAAATTGCATGAAGAAATCATCTTCTCTGCCTATTAAGGCAGGATTGGAACAGTAACATGTAAATTGATTGAATGAAACTGTTATAAATTATAATAGTCAAGACAATGTGCTTTTTGGTATCACTTTATAAACTTAACCTTTGGCCTGTAGAATGTTTAGGAGACAATGAAGATGCTTGGGAGGTCGAGTTGTAGCTACCTCCTTGATGAAGGTAACATGATCTGCATTTACATAAATGGACATTAGCTTTTCTATATAAATGCAATCTTTTGATCAATATCAAACTATAAAGAAGGATGAATCGTCTCTTAGAATTAAAAAACAACTAAAAAGCAGTTAACTTGAAGATGCATCCCATCACTATGGGATGCAACTAAATTAAAAACTAAACATTTATGGTGGAGGAATTTTTCTTATATTTAAATCAATCCTATTTTTTATTAAGGTTTGCATCACACACAAAATGGTTATAGAGATGAACACTTCATAGTTATTGAAGTGGTATCGCACACACATCCCCACCAATTTGTATATTGCCTTATACAATGTGGAGATTTAAACATGAATCACTCCATTTATAAACACACCACTTTCCATTGCACCACAACCCTTTGGAACATTTGAAATCTATGTTTTGTTCCCTTGTGTAAACAATAACATGTAATTTATTACATACAAGGAATTTCAGAAGTACTTTGATTCATAGTTGAAAAACTCAAACTCAACAATGACTCAGCTGCCCCAAAATTCTTAAAAACTTGGGACTCGGCGAAAAACTCAGCAAAAACTAGGCAAGTTTATCAAACATTTGAAAATATATAAAATTTCTTGAAATTTTCTTAAAAGACACATACACATAAAATTTCTTGAAATTTTCTTAAAAGACACATACACATAAAATTTGTAGAACATATACTGATTTCCATCATGTATAAATCAAATTTTGAGTTAGATACATTAAAATTAAAAAATATAATATATAAAAATTATAAAATTATAAATATATATATTTGAACGATAAAAATTTATTAATATATATTACAATGTATTATAGTTTAAAAATTTAAATATAAATGAAATATAGTCTCAACTCTCGACTCTCTATTATATATGTATTATAGTTGTAAACATAGCATATAGATATATAATACTGAAACTATACCCATATTTTCATTGATACCTGTATTATAAGTTCAGGTTTTGGTATTTGAATATACCTATAATTTTTATGGCAGTCGCAGGAAGATCCCAGCCGATTGTCGTGCGTCCACTAGGCGTCTTCAATCAGAACATAGGATTATGATCAACCCCCTTTTGGAAAACTTTTTGGGAGCTTGGTAGAACGTAGAATCAGCAGTTGGGCAGAAGGTAAAGGAAAAAGAGAAAAAGGGTGAGCTAGTTTCAGGCCTAGACATTCCACCATTGATCATTGCATCACCCTTCGACATTTGATAGAGAAAATATAGGACAATCAAGGGAAAGAAGCATATTGTTGTTTTGTAGACTTTAAGAAAGCCTATGTCATGGTGCCTAGAGACAAGCTATGGAACAAAATGGAAGAATTGGGTATCCCTAACATGTGTAGTGATGAGCGTAGAAATACCATTGTTTTTACCTACTTTTACTTATTCTTTTCCCTTTTCACCTTTATGTTTGTCTGCCTTCCTGTCACAAATTGATGAAGGAACTCTAATTTTTAATAAAAAGTGATAATAAAATTAGGATTGTTAATAATGTCGAAATCCATAGAAATGCTGATTGTTTGTGGTCTAAATGGCAGGGGAATGAATGAAAGGGGATGATCCAGTTGTCAAACACATGGATAGTAAAGGGGCAAAGGCAAATTAGAAGCAGTTTTGAAGATGTTTCATTTTGCTTTTAAAGGATTCGCTATCTTACTAATAGTTGTAGCCACCATTCCTTTTATTAGACTGCATTTACTTAAATGGTTTTAGGCCAGCGGCCATTTTGTAATCTATCGCATTATGTATAGGTTGTTGGCCGTCAGCCATAATAAACTAGGAAGATTGTTATATCATTTTGATATAAATATGAATGTGTTTTGAAATCTGATGGACAGACTTTGAATATATAAAAGAAATATTGTTGCTTTAATCTACCCTCCTTTACATTTGATGAGATGCGTGATTGAGTTAGTGTAAAGCTAGTGTTTATTGCATTGCCTAGTGACCGAGGAGGCAATGCCCACAGCTCGAGTGATCAGGTGATTTCTTTCTAGTTGGTGTGGTGAGTGTTAGTACCTGTTACATCTTATTTGTGTTTCATTCATTAAACGTGATTTGATGTGATTCATGTTTACCTAAATGTTAATTTGCAGTCATCATCTTATTGTTGTTTGTGTGGCTTCAGAATCAGAAGCAGCCTATTTTATGATGAATGTTTGATTTAGATCTTAGCCTGGTGTTATAGTTGTACACGTTCTGATTTCAGGTTGAGAAAATAAAATAATCCTTTGGTTTATAAATCAATTTATGTCTGATCACTTATTGGGTGTAAGCATATTCTCTGATTCTATTGTCCTTCACAATAATAATTAATTGGAATGACTGCTCCAAGGATTTTGGAACTTCTGTTCATTTTTATTTACCAGTTTGTAATAAGTACGCATTGTTCCACTACCTGTCACAGTTCTTCTAAATGAAGAGAGTTTGGGACTTGTTGTGAGGCTTTCCCACCATCACCCCATTGCAAATGGGGACACCCTCTTTTTAATTTAGCAGTAGCAGTAGTGGTCTTAGCTGGTCTTAGCTGGTCTTGTAGCGATTTTCAAGTCTCCAAGTCTGAGAGTGAGTTTGAGCAATTTTGGCCTCTTGGGAAGTAGAGTCTGTCTGGGATGTAAGTGAAAGTTGGGCTAAGTCTATCAGGGATACGGAGTTGAAACCAAGTGATTTGCGATGAAATGAGTTAAAACCTTTAGAAAATCCTTGTTACGGCTTCAATTTGACCTTAGAAATCCAAGATAGGTTGTGGGAGGTAACACTGTTGAAGGCCTGTTGAATCCTAAAATTTGGCTAAGTTTGGAATTTTTTTAAAACCCCCAAAATCTAGAATCTTTATTATAACTCCTATGAAGTTGAAACCTATCTCAAACATCCTGACAGTATTTTTATAAAAAAAATGTAACTTATACTTAAATGTTATTTTATATAAATCCTCCCGCCTTCTGTGATGAAAAATGACTAAGTATATAAAACTTGTTGCAAAGAGGAAAATTCCTCTAAGGCTAGCGGAATCCGCCATGCCTTGAGGAAAATTCCTCTCCCCTATCAAAATTCCGCCCTAGTTAGGATTGACCAAAATTGACTCTCTCTCCCTTACAACTTGTGAAATAACCAAGTAGAGTGCATACGAAAGTGATCAAACAAGTTTTAGAAGGCATTGGGAGTGGGCAGAAAATTGGGTTACAAGAGGAGAAATCCTCAAAGGGTGCAGATTCTGCCACCCAAAGAGGAATCTTTCCTCTCATGAGTATGATTTCCGCCTTCATGGGGAAAGAGGTTAACTTAGGCAAGGTGGTTGCTTGGCTGGAAATGAGTTGAAGAAAATGTGAGTCAAATAAAAGCTGAAACTTTGGATTATAAATTCCTCTCCCCCCTTAGTTTTCCGCTAAGTGTGGTGAACTTGAAACATGCATTAAAGTCTTCCAAGTGGTGTTAAGAGAAACGAAAACAAGGGATGGAGGATGTGAAGGGAGGATTCTAAAAAATCCTCAATCCTCAAGGAACCTAAAATTCTGCCTTCCCAAGGAGAAAGTTTACACTAAGTATGTGATATCCCACTATTTTAATCAAAACACAACAAACATGTAAATAGGGGCAAGGAGAAGTAAACATACCTTGTCTTGTACATTATCAAACATTCCCTGCACTTTGCATAATAGATTATTTCAATAATATAGTAGATCTCCATCATGATGCACAAACACTTTCTGCATACCTATCCACATAGATGCATCATTCATATAGAGCAATCATAATATTCCATCGTAAACGTTCACATAGTTACCACCGCATTATCATTACCAAAACGTTTATATCATTGCCATACAAATACATCCATCCATGCACGTTAGTACATATAGGGAACATCATATCATGCATAGATACACCCATATTTGCATTCATGGCATTCTGCATTAAGCATCATAATTCACATACATCTCTACATATTATGAAGTCGATGAGAATGGGATTCATTGGGACAGTTGTTTCCATGGTCGAGCATCACTTCCGACTCATGGACTTGGACTATGCACATCTTCCTAGCCGACAATATTCCGCGCTAGCATTTACTATACAGCCAACAGTATTTCGGGCTGACAAAGCAGTGATATGCAATGCAGCTGACGATCTTTTCGGGCTCGCATTTGCCATAACATATGATTATTATGTTTAATCATATTTGATTACTCATAATAATCACAAGTGATTATTATGAGTAAATAACAATTACTGGTAATGAAGGGTGATGATTTTCCACCCGTGCAACTTCATGATACAAGAGCATATATTTATATCAGCCGATCAACTCTCCAAAGGAAGTGACGAAGAATTGATTTTATATAACTTATTTCCCTTCGTGGAATCCGCTTGATATTAAGAGCATAGCAAGTTGCGATAGCAACCATTCGATGTAGGCATCTCAATTGCATATCAGAGACGACATCATTAAGAGCATACAACATCATATAAATATCAGAGACGGCTCTTATAACAAAGACCATTGCATATATACTATCAGAATATCAGAGACGGTGTTGGTTCCCAAACTGCAAATTGGAAATCCAAGAGCTTTTGTCAATTCTCCTAGATTGCTTCAATCAGTCTTGGCCAACAAACGGGAATAATCTAATTCCCCTGCACTTTAGGCTTCGCTAAACCTAGGTGGGTAAACCCTCACCCCAAACACAAAAGGTGTTTTTCTATAGCGAATTTAAACTTTCTTGATTTCTCAGGATGGCAAATGTTCCCTGAGTCTAATCAAAATAAGAATATTTGATTCTTATTTGGTGTTTGGATATTATGAACGCTTTGTAATTGAATCTGTATTTGTGTATAAGGAAAATGCTTTTGGGTACGTGATAATATATTTCACAAGGATGAAATGAAAGAACTTCAATGCTCATACAATTGTAAAAAACCTTCTTTGAGGAGATACACAGGCCAGCCCCTTATCCAACTAATTAGGCGGAATGTAGTCAAGCTTTGTTTGAACCCTCATGTACACTCTGCAACTCAATTTTAGATTCCCTCCCCCATGACATCAAGGATTAATTGATAATAATATTTGTTTTAGTCTAAATTAATTTTAATTCCTTGGCAAGAAACCAATTAGACAAGAAGTTGTATAGATGAGAGCTTCGTATACAACCCTTGATACTCGAAAACTAATATTAAAAACTTCAATTTTCAGACATCTAACAGTAAAGAGAAAACTCTGTTTAACTGAAAATGCAAAGGACCAATCCAATAAAAAACAACGAACTTACTTCTTCAATCTTGGACAGAAAACAAATTTTCTTTGTATTAATAAAAAAAGTGAATACAGTTGATTTACATTTTAGTTGCAATCACCATCCATGCTATCTTCCTACAGTACCATCTTCCTCCTTTTTCTATCTTATTTTTTATATATTTGATTACATTTTACACCACATATATATGTGGATGAATGGTTTTCACACCCCTTTAGGGTGAAGAGACACACCACCTTATGCTAGAATCAAAAACTTCTTTTATAAAACTAATCAACAAATTACCTAATAACTACCTATCTATTGATAAGTAGGAGATATTTTTCCACAGCAAGTCAAATTGTGATATTGCTATCAGGATTTAACTGTGTAGTTTTTGAGTCAAACTCATTGACCCATAATTCATGAGTAGTGGTTCAACACGAACCCATCTCTCATGAGAATGAATGGAACACTTAACACTCATTGGATCTAGGTGATGCTCACAGAGGTGAAGCACCGAGACTTCCCGGGAGGTCACCCATTGATGAGGCTTAAGGGGCTTTCTAATGAATGATTCATAAGGCACAACACTTGGTGAAGGTTTTATTTGAATATGGGTGACCTCCCGGGAAGTCCCGATGCTTCACCTCTGTGAGCATCACCTAAATCCAATGAGTGTTAAGTGTTCCATTCATTCTCATGAGAGATGGGTTCGTGTTGAACCACTACTCATGAATTATGGGTCAATGAGTTTGACTCAAAAACTACACAGTTAAATCCTGATAGCAATATCACAACTACCTATCTTTTAGATTTGGCTTTGGTCGAAAATCCAAAACAGATTGTATGAACATAAGATTTTGACTGGAGATAGGAAATTTGATTTGCCGAACTAGGTCTGTTTTAGATTGTTACATTTAGATCATTTTCATCCTCTGGTAACATCATTTTTGCAGCATGTCAAAATTACAGCATCTCTGAAATCTTTTCTCACGGAATTTTGATTGGTTTTTGTGCCATTTTGTAGCCTGTTCAAAAGTCCTTCGCGAAATAGCAAAAAACCGCTATTTTGCTTTCCCCACAAATGTCATTCAAGAAATAGCGAAAACTCTCTGTTTCTCTTCTTTGTTTTCTGCTCCCGCGAAATAGCGAAATTTTGCCATTTTGTAACTGCCACCTTTTTGACCTACGAAATAGTGAAAAAGGTCCCTTTTGAATGTATCCAAGATGTTTTCACATTCTAGATCTCTACAATATGCCTTCATATTTGATTTCTAAATAGCCTTTATGCTTTAAAATGCAAAATTTTAAAAATGAATCAGCAAACGACATATCTTTGCCTGAGATCATAGGTTATCATGTAGATTGCAGCATATATCACATAAGAAAGATCAGATACAGCCATACAAGATATAGTGCATAATATACATTGCTATCTCAGAAACAGCCATTGTATTACAATTGCATTCTTAATTGCAGTAGAGCATTTGGAATTACCAGTCATACATACTATTCATTGTAACTACATCCATATTCCATCATTGCAGCATTTGGAATTACTAGTCATATATACTTATATAATTCATTGTACTGTATTCAGATTACTAAAAATCAAGGTTGCATATGGATAGGGATACTTAGGGTACGGGTATGGGTACGAGTACGACTATTTTTCAAAATAGGGAACCCCCTTGGGTATATCAAATATTTTTTTTAATATAGATTAATATTTTATAGAAAATATGAAAATATAAGTCATGACAATGAGTTTTCAAAACAAGAACAGTGATAAAGTTTGCAGATGTAATTTATTGTTTTCAGTTTCAGATTTGCAATATGTTGTAATGTTATGGTAAATTGGTGTTGTTGTAGTTGTATTAAATAGAGGAGGTGAAAGCTCCTTATATAGATTTACAAAGGCAATGTTTCTAAAAGAAACAATCATGAACTAAAGACGAAAATAGAAACTACCTAATAAACTAAAGATTAACAAAGATGGCCATTAAAAGAAACATTATAATATTTTAATACCCTCCCTTAATGGTCATCGTATAACTACTGTCTTTTGCTCACAAAATCTTCAAAACTAAGATGAGTCTACCACTAACCCTCCCAAAATCAGCAAAACATCTGACCAGAAATCATCACAAAATTCCAACCTGATGTTGGATAACAAAGTTGTCCATATCGAGAACAACTACCACGATTTTGAGGAAAAATCAGCAAACCCTCCAAATTTTTGCAAAAGAGCACGACGCCCCAAAACAAACTGCAAAAAGTCACGATTTTTTTAGGAAAAAAACCAGACAATTTTGGAGGCGAAAAATCGATCAAAAACCAAACAACAGAATTTGAGACACGGATCAGAGAATACAAAGCTTCGTTTTTGAGGAAAAAAAGGGTAAAACCCAACAGATAATTTTTGAAGAAAATTTATTAAAACCCATCAGAAATTTTTCAAGGGAAAAAATTATGAAAATCCAACAAAATATTTTTTAAAGAAAAAATATTAAAACCCAACAAATAAACCTTCATGCAGCAAAACAAGAGACTTCACATGGTAAAACAGCACATGCAAGAACATGCAACTCACAAAAAACACATGCAAGCAACATGAAAATACGTGCAAGTACATGCAACCCTCGAAAATTAGAGACTTTTGCTCAAACCATGAAATCACACGATCGAAACCCTCCACTAGGCTTGCAATTTTCAGCAAAAATCTTCGAAGACAAACCACAAAATTTTCATAAAATACCTCCAACAATTTATATTTTAAAAAATCGAAAAACAAATTTCTGGAAAAAATTCCAGATCAGAAGAGGCTCGAATTTTTCTTAAAAAAAACACCAAATTTTATGAAATCCCATCAACCCGCTCTAATATCATGTTATGGTAAATCGATGTTGTTGTAGTTGTATAAAATAGAGGAGATGAAAGCTCCTTATATAAATTTACAAAGACGATGTTTCTAAAAGATTGTAAAGAAACAATCATGAACTAAAGACAAAAATAGAAACTACCTAATAAACTAAAGATTAACTAAGATGACCATTAAAAGAAATATTCTAAAATTCTAAGATGTAATAATAATATATGCTAAACGTTTAGACGCATAACAGAGACATGAACAAGAAGATCATAAATCATATAACAATGATATATTGCAAATGATAAACTTCTGACTTGAATAGTGATAAAGTTTACAGTTAATGAGTATTGTATCAAAGTTTCAAGCTGATTACATATTGAATTAAGCGTGATAAACAGCAAACTGATATGCAAACAAAAATCAGAAATCTTAATCAAGGTCCTTAGCTATGATGATCTCTATTGAGTACCCCCTAAGTACCCAATACTTGGGTATGTGTGCCAGTGCCTAGTAGACATCCTAGGGGTATGGGTACGAGTACCCATGCAACATAGCTAATAATTCATATAACATTCATTATTATATCTGCATTTCCATTGTGTTAAGTAGACATTAAAGGAAGGAATCTCATAATTCACGTAGTGTCCATATAATCAAGAAAAGGGGCATTACAATTGGTATCAGAGCCCAGAATCCTGCCAGCTTGTGGGGTGAATATTTCAGATCAGTGGAAAACGGAAGCAATTGAGATACCAAAATAATAAGAAACCTCAAAATATGGAAAAAGATGAGAACTCTACAAGCACAAGCTTCAATGCATGGTCAAGAAACACACAGAAGAAATTAGATCAATTGATGGTCTCACTAACACCAACCAATAACAATCACAAAAAACAAGGAGAAAAAGGAGAAAAGGATGAATATTTGAAACATCCTTCCCTTAAATTTAGACCAATGCTCCCTACCTTCCATCCAAAAGAAGAAAAACATGAAAGCATAGAACCCATTGTAGTCAATCTACAAGATCAATGGCAACAAGATTGGATAAACGGAGTTCTTCAACAATATATGTCCTTACAAGACTACATAGAGCTAAGAATGAAATATGTTGTCCTCAATTTTATATTCTGAAAATTGGACAACCCTATGGAAAATTTTGTGGTTTAAATTCTTCAAGGTAAGTCTTTGTTTGGTTTTCCCTGATTGTTTGTTGGGTTTTTGGTCTTATTTTTAGCCTAGAATTGTAGCATTTTGAATTCCGCTTGTTTCGAGCTATCTTAGGCCGCAAACGGAGTTGTCTAGCTCAATTTATTGAGGATGTAAGCATGCTGCAGGTGGGGATTTTCAGTCTGATTGCATGTCCTTATAAAAAATCCCTCAAAAGTGGGCTTTTTATTGATAATTGCGCAAAATAAAAATGTCATTTACATGTAAAGTGGGTTTAGAACCAAATTTCACATTATTCTGAGAAGTTTTTAGTATAGTTTTTAATGATTTATTAATGCTATGGTGGGCTTTTCCAGTCCTTTTGCATATTTCATTATTAAAACTATAGTTACATGTAAATATAATAACATGAGATACTTTTTATACAATTAAGTGGGGTTTTTGTTCAACATTGCATATCGTCACAATGCAAATCATCTTTTGAAACCCCACTGTCAACATATTTTAAGTCCCAAATCATAAAGGGGGGGTTTTAAAATGCTAATACATGTATCAAAATCAAAGTTGTAAATACATGCAAAAGGGTTTAAATAACCCGTCATTATGCTTGATGGCCTTTTAAACATGATTGCACATATTATAAACACTTTGATTTCTATTACATATCATTTTAATCAAACACATGCAAATGCATTTGAAAAGTGCGTCTAAAGTGATTCTAAGAGCACGTTGGTGATTTTGAATCACTTTACATATGTTTTCAGTTTACAAACATGTAAAGTGTTTCTAAAAAGATGTCATTACTACTTTTTAAACCTATATTAATATAAGTGGTGACTTTTATCCCAATTGCATATGCACTGGGTAATAAAAAATGCGTCATTAAAAGTCTTTATACTTAAAGCTCTTGGGTGGCGATTTTGGGAACATTTGGATATGTTTTAAAGTTCCAAACATATGCAAATGCTTTATTAAAACGCGTTATAAGCTTTAATTTGCTTGTGTTTTGCATTAAGGCATGTAAATGAGTAAAAAAAATACGTTATGCATCCAAAGTTACATGTAAATGACAATGAAAAGCTGGTCTTTGGCTGTAGCTTCTCAAGCACATTCATTTTTACATGGAAATGCATTTCTAAAACCTGTATAGGGCTTCCTAGAAGAAAACCGCAGCTTGTAGTACATGTATTTGGGTCTTCAAAGCACATCACTTGGCTGGGTATGCAAAAACACCTCCATTTTTGCTTGCATTTGACAGTAAAAAGCCTGTTTTTAGGGCAAAACAGCAAAAAACGTGATTACTAAGGCATGTTTTGGGCATTCTAAAGCCCTTTTTTGTTCTCCAACAGCAAAAACATGATTGATATTGCATGTAAAAGACAATATGAACCCCGTTTTTTAAGCTTCAATAGTTAAAACGATTCATCTATGGCATGTATTGTGGGTTTTAAAACCCGTTTTTGAGCATTCTTCATCAAAATCGGCATGTAAAGCATTGATTGCAAGTGTCTAAGCATGTAAATGCAAGGAAAAATCTCGTCCTTATGCAAACACTTCATTTGCAAGTTTGAATATTTCTTTCTTGTTGCTATTCCTTTGCATTCTTCCTCTCATTCATGGCCATTTGTCAAAAGATTCAAAGAGGACTGAGTTTTGCATTCATTCTTGTGAAGATTTGGTCAAGCTTGGTTGCCTGTATAGTTGAAATTTGGAGATCTTTTCCCAAATTCGAACCAGCAGAGATTTGGATTTTTTCTTCAAGGTTCAAGCATCTTTTCCTTCACATTTTGGTTCCAAATGGTGCAAGTTCTTCATGTTTCAGCACTCTTGTTACATGCTACATGGTTGGAGATTCAAAGGAGAATTTTTTGCTTCAAACAATGCAAGTTCTTTCCTTCATGAGCAAGCTCCAAACACTCATTTTTCTCGCATGTGCAGACGGGATTAAAAACCCCATTCATAAGGTTGTTTTACCCAAGAAAAAGAAAGTTTTTCTCCTATATGTAATACAAGCTAAAAAGCCCACCTATAAGTGTTTTCCACACACTTTTGACGCTCTTTTCAATATGTGCAAATGAGCATGAAGAACTCATTTGTAGGTGGCAAGTACTTTCCAAAATGACTTGTAATGGGACTTAAAAATCCCACTTACAAGAGAAAAATATGTGCTCATGCAAGGAAGTAAAAAATGGAATGATGCAGGCATAGAATGCTTTCAAGACTGATTTCAAGCACGTGATTGGTTGATGCCATCAATACAAAACAATCAAGGATATAGATTCATATTCCGGTTCGAGATGCTTTCACCAAACCAAAACACATCAATCATCGGGCATCCTGTAGCAGTATGAGGACCAATAAAGGATGATGTAATAGAAGTCGTGTCTTGTCAGGCATTTAGAATATTTTCATCATGTTTTTGTAATTTGTATTTGACAAATTACATGTAATGTGAAACAAGATGTAATTACATGTGATAGTATCACATGCAAAGTTGTTCAATGTAATCATGTCACAAGTGCTTCAAGCCTTGTAGCATTGAATAAGTCAAAGTTAGTTGGAGAATAAGTCAAAGTGGTTAAGGGTTTTCCCCTTCTTTCTCCACCTTTCTCTCCACTCTTTTCCTATATAAAGGAGGGAGCTCAGTGTAATCTTTATCTTTTGGTTGTGCAAGAAAGTTATACTTGAATCTCTTGTATTTTGAAAACTTTAAGTTTCATTGTGCAAAGTTATTGAATTGAATGGAAGGAACAAGATTTCACAAACTTTGTGTTGTCAATCTGGAAATCAATGAGTGTATTCTTAAGTTGCATTTGTTGATCCTTTCTCAAATCAATTGATTGTTATCTTGTGTGTATCATTTGAGCACTTTAATTCAAGTTTTTTGAAGACTTTGTGCTTCACGAATAAGGATTAATATAGATAGAAGTGGCTGCAATAACTTAAAGATGAAGACTTTGGGCTTCAATGATAAGTGTTTTTTTTCTTTGTTAAGAAAGAGGATATCTGGTAAAAGACTTTGTGCTTTCCTGGCTTTTCTATTTTCAGAATCATCTTTCAAAGTAAGTACAAGAGACTTTGTGTTCCTGTATTTGTTTCAATTTATTATAAGTAAATTGTTGTCTTAAGTGTTGTTCTTACGTCAACCCTTAAGCCACTGGTATTATCGTAGCAATAGGAACTGTTTGTATTTCAGTTCAGTTTCCATTGAAGCCACCTACGGTAAGAAGGGAGTCTCCCCTATTGCTGAGAGGAGAGAGAAAACTCATGAGATGTTGCCTAAATCACAATTTTGTAAGTTGTGGTCACAATGACTTACAAAAATTTTAGCCAACAAAATATACACCTAAAGGCCATCACCTTGCTCCTAAGAGACAAATTGAAAGGCACAATTACAAATTGGCATTAAGTAATTCGAAAACAATAATATTAGAGACTTCAAAGACTGTCACATCAAAGGAGGAAGGAGCGAAGTGTAAAGACTTAGAAAAGATAAATACAACATATCCAGTGCAACAAGAAGCAAAGAATCAAAACATGAACCCTAAGGACTTCGAAGAGTTAAAGGTACCAGAAGATGACATAGTTTCAAACATTCCTAAAGAAACAAAAACAGTTGATTCTTCTTGCATGCAAATTTATAATGATCGTAAGTCTGATTATACATCGTCACAAGTATCATGCATAGGAAACAACAACATAGAGGCTAAATTTTGGAACCATAATTCAAGTTTTGTGGCAATGATTGTTAACCAAAACTCTCTTTCAGCTTCCAAAGAAAACATATCATCCATAGTCGAAGATAAGAGGAGTAATGCTTCTAGTGTAAGAAATTTCGAAGCCAGTTCTTATATCCAGCCCAATCATCTTGATGTAGCATCAAAAGTATGGGATGATGAAATACAAATGCTAAATAAATATAGAAGAACACCTGCACATCATGGGACCCCAAATCATAACAAAAGACATGAAGATTACTTGGAAGGTTACCTGAAGAAATCAGTTAGGAAAGAGTTGGGAGAAACAAAGATTAGTCTTGAGAACAAAAGTCAAACTAAACTTATTCATAATCCATTATTCAAAGTTAATATGGACAAGACATATAGTAACCCACTCTTTGAAGTAAACGAAGAAACAATCTTGAACTCATCCAACGGCAAAGATGAAAATAGGTTTTGGGATCCTGGTACATATTCAATTGGGGAAGCATCGAAATCCTTTAGGAACAATATGACACACACCAACAATGATGGCACTGAGCATTCTTCAATCAAATTTTATGAGACCAGAATTCAGATTAGGATTATCCCCTTACTGCAGAGACCAAATGATGAATGCCTCAATTTGGTAAAGGGAAGTGGTTTTTGTGTAAAATGATGACACCAATGGTTGATCACATGGTTAACGAATCATGGCACATTCTAAAATCCACCTCCATAACAATGAATGATCATTCTTATCAACACAGTTATGTTATGCAAAGATGGCACTTCCAAGTTTGGAATCCAGGAATCATCATGATTATATAAGAATGCTTGTGGGCAAGCATTTTCCAAGAGGGTGACACTGTGATATCCCGCTATTTTAATCAAAACACAATAAACATGTAAATAGGGGCAAGGAGAAGTAAACATACCTTGTCTTGTACATTAACAAACATTCCTTGCACTTTGCATAATAGTTATTTCAGTTATCTAGTAGATCTCTATCATGATGCACAAACACTTTCTTCATACCCATCCACATAGATGCGTCATTCATATAGAGCAGACATAATATTCCATCATACACGTTCACATAGTTACCACCGCATTATCATTACCAAAACATTTATATCATTGTCATACAAATACATCCATCCATGATATTATATTCCATGCACATTAGTACATACAGGGAACATCATACCATGCATAGATACACCCATATTTGCATTCATGGCATTCTGCATTAAGCATCATAATTCACATACATCTCGGCATATTATGAAGCAGATGAGAATGGGCATCATCGGGATTGTTGTTTCCATGGTCGGGCATCACTTCCGACTCGTGGACTTGAACTATGCACATCTTCCTAGCTGACGGTATTTCGGGCTAGCGTTTACTATACAGCCGATGGTATTCCAAGCTGATAGAGCAGTGATACGCAATGCAGTCGACGGTCTTTACGAGCTCGCATTTGCCATAACACTTATGATTATTATGTCTAATCATATTTGATTACTCATAATAATCACAAGCGATTATTATGAGTAAATAACAATTACTAGTAATGAAGGGTGACAACTTTCCACCCGTGCCTCTTCATGATTCAAGAACATATATTTATATTAGCCGATCAGCTCTCCAAAGGCAGTGAAGAAGAAATGATTTTATATAACTTATTTCCCTTTGTGGAATCCGCTCGATAATAAGAGCATAGCAGGTTGCGATAGCAACCATTCGGTGCAGGCATCTCAATCGCATATCAGAGACAGCATCCTTAAAGAGCATATAACATCATATAAATATCAGAGACGGCTCTTATAACAGAGACCATTGCAAATATACTATCACAATATCAGAGACAGCATATCTCTGCCTGAGATCATTGGTTATCCTATAGATTGCAACATATATCACATAAGAAAGATTAGATACAGCCATACAGGATATTGTGCATAATATACATTGTTATATCAGAAACAGCCATTGTATTACAACTACATTCTTAATTGCAGTCGAGCAATTGGAATTACCAGTCATACATACTATTCATTGTAACTACATCCATATTCCATCATTGTAGCATTTGGAATTACCAGTCATATATACTTAGATAATTCATTGTACTGTATTTAGATTACTAATAATTCATATAGTATTCATTATTATATCTGCATTTCCATTGTGTTAAGTAGACATTTGAAGGAAGGAATCTCATAATTCCCGTAGTGTCCATATAATCCAGGAAAGGGACATTACAATGTAAAGATTGAGTAAGGAGAAAAGGATGAAAATCCTCTCATACCCCTGATTTCTGCCATGGTCTACATATAGATCAAAAGCAGATTGAATCATTCTACTTGCAAGATTGGGGGGAGAGTTAATATCAAAGCATGGAAACAAGTTTTTTTTGACAAACTATGAAGGAAAATTATGTATTGGGCTGAGGGCAATAAGAGGAATGATGAGTTTGAAAGATGAAAATCCTTATACTCCTCTTATTTCCGCCTTGGGCTGATATCATTCAAACTTGCTTCCAATATGTGAAAGGGCGAAATAGAAATAACAAGATGAAGGTTGGAATGAGTTTAAGTCATAAAGAAAAATCCTTTTGGAGTGGCGGATTCCACCACCCCCAAAGGATTCCATAATCCTCTAAGCCCCCTCATTTTCGTCTTTTATCAATGAGGATCAGAGCACATGACAAGCTTCCAAATCCACATAGGGAAGGAAGAAAGGAATGGTGAGTGACTTAATGAAGAAATGAAGAAAGAATTCGACCAAGTAAAATCAAGGAAAATTCCTTGAAGGGTTAGCGGCTTCCGCCACCCTCCAAGGAATCATTAATCCTCTCTCCTGCTCAAATTCCGCTCCAAGATGAAGAGACCCAATCAAGGAGGAAAAGATGTGATTTGACCAATGTTTAACGGAAGAAAACATACCTTTCATCCTCTTTAACATGTCAGCTTGGATGGGTAGAAGATGATTAAATCAAATGTTCTAATTCGTTCAAAAAAGGCTAAGTCGGCCCAAGGAATGAATCTGCCTCCTCAAGTTTGAAGTCGTCTATATAAAGGGATAGACAAGGACTCATTTCAACATCAAATGCAAATCAAGTTACCTCTGCTGAAAGCAACAATTTCACCTCTGATAAAAGCAACAAATTATCCTTCTAAGGTGGCAACTTCCTCATATAAGGCAGCATATTACATTAAGAGTGAGCAAATCATCTTAGGAAGACAGCAAGCTATCCTATGAAAATAATAATCTCATCGTTGTCAACAACTTGAAACATCAAGAGACAACAATTTTGGATATCAAAGGCAGATTTCTTCCCAAAAAAATCAGAGATAAAGATGGCAGGAAAAACAAAATCTGGGCATGTTAAATATTGAAAAACTTGTTTATTTCCCAAATTTTAAGAAGAATCCACCTCAGGTTGCAAAGATGAAGACCATTTCACCAATTGAATCAAAAAAAATTTAGAGAAATTTGCAAGAAGGGAAGTTTGGTCTCAGACTAGGAAAAATTCATGATTGCAATAAAAGAAAAGTGGAATCTAGAGGAAATTTCATTTCATGAAAGCTTTAAATTTTCTTTCATTTTGTTTATCTCCTATCATTTTTATGAGCTTAATGCAATTTCCCTTTCTCTTTTGCAAGGTGAACAGAAAGAGGCTAGGCGCAAGGACAAGAAAGCAAGGAGGTAGCTCAAGGACTTCAAATGAGAAGAAAGATTCAAGTCAAGTTATCAAAGTGCAAATCCAAATCAAGACCAAGATGAAGTTCAAGATATCAAGTTTATGAAAGATCCCTAACGGATTCTCTTACTGCTGCTGCTTTATTTTTAATTATATAAACTATATTATTCTGTAAATTAATTATTTTGTGGTCTTGGAGAGATAGACAGAAGTTGCAGAATATGATTGTTTTCTTTTTGTGTTTTTCAGAATATATGCAATACAGTGAATAAACAACAGTAACTAGAAAATAGACAGCAATAAGAATCATACACAGCAATATATTGCAATCTGGAAATGATTTCTGGATTCGTACCAGTATATTCTGATTTATTTCTGAATTATTCCAATACAGATTTGCCCCCAAATAAGATTAAAGCCAGCTGAAGAAGGAGACCAGCTAACACCAACATAAACCAAGTAATCAAACAATGTTGCTGAAACAAACAAATTCCAGAACCCTCACGTGCTGCTGCAGGAAACGCCCAAGCTGAAACAAGAGGCCGTCTTTGCTAAGAATCTGCTGCCTGTAGAGTGTGAATGCAATGAGATAATTCGTCCCCAATTCTGACTGATCTGTGTGCATAAAGACTTCGATTCCAATCCTATTGAGGGCTACGTCCCAACAAAATCCAATCTCAACCCTAGGGTTTGCGTCCTAGGTGAGAACAAGCTCTTCCAGAGCAAGGCGTCCAAAATAAGTTTCAAAATGATAAAAGATGTCATTCATTAGGTTCTTATCGCCTTAAATCCCTTTTCCATTGCAAGTCGAACCCTAATAGAGAATTGAGAGTGCACTTTATAAATAAGTGATATTTTCTTAATTATGGTGTCCAAACTATAGAGAAAATATCACTTTATTAATATTAAATAGCTCCGTACACCAAAAAGACTCTGGAAGGTGACAATCATATAGCAAATTGCGAGACCTTT
The DNA here is from genome assembly GCA_018584345.1 of Thuja plicata. NCBI lineage: Eukaryota > Viridiplantae > Streptophyta > Pinopsida > Cupressales > Cupressaceae > Thuja > Thuja plicata. The sequence continues at coordinate 1,895,288 of MU227687.1, read as the reverse complement.
CCGACGAGCTATAACACATAGGCATCTGAAGTCAGAAAACCCCCTTATTTCTCCAAAATGGCTATACACAGCCTTATTTAAATTATTAAAACACTAACTTAGGAAAATATTTAAATATATTAAAATATATCCCAAATAGCCAAGGAATACCCGAGACACCCCAAAATGTTGAAGCTGAATATGTCACCTACCTATGACTGATGTCGGACAACCTGGGATAACTGGCAGTCTCATCCCTAAAATCTAGGGATGCTCTTAGAAACTAGGAAACACACCCAAATCTCGTGAAACTGAAACCAAAGGAAGATCTTGTAGAACCTCAAAACTGGAAGCTGACACCTCCTAAAAAGTAGGAATCTCCCTCCTAAAAAGTAGGAATTGCCTCCTAAAATCAAGGAACTGCCCCCAACTGGTCTGCTACTGCCCGAGATACCAAATCCGAACACTGAATAACCTGAGTGAGTCTCTAACCACCATTGTCAACCTACGAGACCCCATAATAGGCTAACTCTCATGTCTCTGCTAGACAGAGCTAAAGAGGGGACATGACAGTCCCTTTTTGCCTCTGATAGCCCGAACCAACCAAATAAACATGAGTCTGACCATATCACCTGTCTGTGGCTGATGCCGAACGAGATGGGTCAACTGGCAGTCCCATCCCTAATATTTAGGGATGCTCCTAGAAGTTAGGAAACCAATCCTGTCGCACTGAAACTAACACCAATTGAAGGGTCATGAATAACCTCATGACTGGCAACTCTCACGACCTCCTAAAATTTAGGGATATCCCCTAAAATCTAGGAACTGCTCCAAACTGCCTGTAAAGCCAAAATCCGATCAGTGTATGCACTGAATGAGTCCCTATCCATCTCTACTAGCCTACGAGACTCCAATGATAGGCCAACTCCTCCGACTTTGATGTCCACTCTAGAAAGGGGACATGACAATTTACAAGTACAAGCAAGTTCAAGTCATGACAATGAGAAGATTTTGAAATGAAGATGGAGAAGGATTGGGAAGATGAAGCGATTTGGGAATATGCCATCACATTGGAGGCTTGGCAATGTTGAGTATCAAGAGATATTTTCTCATCGCCAAAGGATTGATCAAGTCTACAAGATGAGGATGTTGAGGTGGCGCCCACTTGTCTTCTACCAATCAGAAAATTCTAGTTTCAAGCACATTCAATCATATTATGCCAAGTGTACCATGTTCTCATTGGTTCTCAAAAGCTTCGTAATTTTCTTATTGGCCCACTAGGTGGTGCCTTCATGTAATTGGTTGATAGTGTGGCAACCCTAATTAGGATTTGCTAGGATAAATCTTGGCCCTTGATCTTGAATTGATCTTGGCTCTTCATTGTAATTGAACAACTATAAAAGGCCAAGGCCTTCTCATTTGTAACAGTTAGTCAGCTAGAATTAGAGTAGAGATCTAGAAGTAGAGGTAGGCTAGCTAAGGGAGAGACTTGTTGAAATTGTTTCCATAATGTTATTAAAGTGATTGATGATTTTGTTAATGTTATGGCCTTTTCGGCTAAGATCAATTAGGACAAGTAAGTTGATAATAATAAATTATGGAAATATATTTTTATTATCACACCTTTGGTTAATTAATATATATATATGGAAGTGCGATTTTATAATAATAAATAATAAGGCATTTATTTATTATTATAAATAAAATAAAATTACTTGGGGGGCCAAAGTCGGCTACCTCTAGGGGTAGAAATAAGCACTTAATATCCCATATATATTGTTTGGATTCTTGAGTAAGAACCACCAAAAACATAATGTGTGTTCTTCTCTTCGAGATTCAAACACCTGCGAATTTCTCCTTGAGCCAATTCCTTTTGGGCGAACTTCCTTTCTCATTATAGAGCGAATTAATTCAGCATTATGGAGCGAATCAAACCAGCATTTATGGACCGATCTACACCAACATTGGTGACGATAATCATCCGCACTAATAGAAAATCAGTTCTGCCCTTATAGTGCGATCTATACATACAAATAAGGCGTGAAACCTAGGCAGATTTGTCTATTGAAGACGTGTGAAATTCATCTATAGTTTGAGGATTCAACAAGTAATCCAAATCAGCGAACCATGGCAGACTTGGCGCTTGGAATTGGATCAGATTCATGATCAAGATCGATCAGCATATTAAGGGTTTGTTTTGATACACATCCAAGTTACTATAAAGATTGAAATTGACACATAGCAAGGGTTGGGCGTGATAGCAGAGCTGGGCCTGATTGTGGGCAAGAATTCCATATTTCATCAAGTCAACATTGAAAGACAAAACTGTCACATAGTGCTGATTGATGACATCACGGATTTGAGTCAAAAGAGGCCCTGGGTGGGCTAACTCGGCACACATCTAGAAGGAGTTGAAGACCTGAATTCAAAGATATTGCCAAGTCTGATTTCCGGGTACTATCTCTCCTTCTTTGTGATTACTTACTTATATCCTGTGCTTAGTTGTTGGAAGACCTCTATAGATTGTATATTCCTTGCTAGAATCTGAAAACATTTACATGGTATCAGAGCCTAGGTAAGATCTAATTTCAGATTTAGGAATTCAGTCTAACTCTTTCAAAACTAAGAAATCTATGGCAACTAAGGGTTGGTCTGAAAATAGTAATTTGACCTTGCCTCTTATGAAGGTTTTGATTTGCATCAAGATCTAGGATTCTGATTATGCAAATTCATTGGTCTTTGAGCCTTCTACGCCTAATATTGATTGGCTACTATGTTGTGAAACCATCTCATAATTGGCTGGAAAGATATGGGTTAAAATTGTGTCAATACATTCTTGCATTTTACAATTGACCGTCTTAGGGTAAATTTCAAAATATCTGGAAACATACATTGAGAGGGAGTCTAACCTTGTGAACATTATAAGGTATACCTAAGCTTCAAAGGGAGAAGATAGGATTCGTATAAACCTCTCACCATATTGTTCCAGAGGGAGTAGATCATCTTGAGTGGCACAGGCCCCAGAGATCATAAACCTGGTATGACTTTAAACATTCATGGATAATATGAATCATGGAAGGAAACCCACCTTAGTGCTTGACTTAAGAGGGAGTTTAATCATGGGTTCACTTAAACCTGGCTTTGCGCATTATGTATGTGTGTCTGCATACTTCACTTTGGTATATGTTGTGAATGTATGGGAACATTAACTGATTTATGTGTGAATACATACATTATGACACCTTGACATATTGGTTTTTTAAGCATATATGAGGAGCATACCTTATGTATGGATGCATACCTTGCTTGGACATATGTTATGCATTGACATATTTCTGTTATGTATGAGGAGCAAACTTTACATTATGTTGCAGCATACCTTAACATATT
>MU227687.1:1871589-1888846 GCA_018584345.1 Thuja plicata | reverse complement strand
TAATCCCCCCCCCCCCCCCACACACACACACACACACACACACATATATATATATATATTGTTTGGATTCTTGAGTAAGAACCACCAAAAACATAATGTGTGTTCTTCTCTTCAAGATTCAAACACCTACGAATTTCTCCTTGTGCCAATTCCTTTTGGGCGAACTTCCTTTCTCATTATAGAGCGAATTAATTCAGCATTATGGAGCGAATCAAACCAGCATTTATGGACCGATCTACACCAGCATTGCTGACGATAATCATCCGCATTAATAGCAAATCAGTTCTGCCCTTATAGTGCAATCTATATATACAAATAAGGCGTGAAATCTGGGCAGATTTGTCTATTGAAGAGGTGCGAAATTCATCTATAGTTTGAGGATTCAACAAGTAATACAAATCAGTGAACCATGGCAGACTTGGCACTTGGAATTGGATCAGATTCATGATCAAGATCGATCAGCATATTAAGGGTTTGTTTTGATACACATCCAAGTTACTATAAAGATTGAATTTGACACATAGCAAGGGCTGGGCGTGATAGCAGAGCTGGGCCTAATTGTGGGCAAGAATTCCATACTTCATCAAGTCAACATTGAAGGACAAAACTGTCACATAGTGCTGATTGATGACATCATGGATCTGAGTCAAAAGAAGCCTTGGGTGGGCTAACTCGGCACACATCTAGAAGGAGTTGAAGACCTGAATTTAATGATATTGCCAAGCCTGATTTCCGGGTACTATCTCTCCTTCTTTGTGATTACTTACTTATATCCTGTGCTTAGTTGTTGGAAGACCTCTATAGATTGTATATTCCTTGCTAGAATCTGAAAACATTTACAGATTCATTGTTGGTCTTCATGGTGAATTACTTAATGTTGCTTTGAAGTGTTACATGGTTTCTTCAATCCCTCACTTAGAGTAGATTTCATTTCATGTTGATTAGAAATAGTGTTTAGATGAATGGAAGTGATTTTGGATGTATCTTTGGTGAGCTCGCTTAGACTATACCACTAGCTTCTTGCTGATTGTAAGTACGCCTTGCGTGGTCAACTGGCATTTATATGAACTTAACTTTGATTATTGCTTGCACATTGATATGCATCGATGGATGGTGTTGATGGAATGGTGGTAGTTTGAACATCTTACATTTACCCTAGGAGATTGCACTAGCTTGGTTGATGTCAATGTCTAAACTAAGTCTAGTAGAGTCACGAAGACATCCATAATTTCTTACATTCTAGGAGTAGATTAGATTCTCTAACCCTTATCTCCTTTGAAGTTATTTGGTTGGAAGTGATTGAGGAAGTTAAAGCAGTTGATATCCATTGAATGAATAGTGTAAGTCCCTTTGTGATAACCAGCATATCACATCAAGATATCTGAGTGAAGTCCACAGTAAGAAGGAACCTTGAGGTTGTCTCATTTGATCACACAATCTGTCTACATTGTTTAGCATATGAGCATCCTTATTCAAGAGAGAGTTGGAGATTTGGTGTTTCATCTTGGAATACTAAGTATTCGATTTTGCATGTTGTAGTGGAACAAAACTCACATCAACAGGACTGAAGTTTGGGAGGTAAGTGGTGTCATTTCATGAAGTTTGGGACTGTTACTTCTGCAGTAGTTATCTGTGATTGAGCTCTCAATGATCAAACGGCCCTATTTGCTATTGGAAGGTTCTAATTCATGTTGTAACTTTTATGCATATCTTCTTCATGTAATGATGTCTCAAACTTATTATTATCTTCCAAAATTATGAGCAGCAGTTGTAATGAGCAATTAAATGTAGTTTGCAGACCTTTATGACAGCAGATGTTTTTGATGCATTTATTGCTATTGATTTGCTTATTTGAAAGTCGAATTTCACATGAACATTGCAAATGCTTCAAAGAACATTGGGAAATTTCAAATCAGAAAATTTACATCAGCAGGGAGCTTTCATTTGCATGGTTAAATGATATAACAGTTGCTACAGCAGTGACCTATCATATTCCATATTGATTTTTATCAAGTTGATTCGCAAATCATATTCAAAACAATTATAGGGGTATATATTACACTTTTTTATTGGGTTGGCATAAAAAACAAAACCAAAAAATTTGTTACAGAAGGTGATTTCTGCCGGCACCAAAAAGGTGAAATTGTCCAAACATCAGAGGTTCAAGCACTCTACAACCATTTTTGCTTTCAGAAGCAATATGGACCAACATTTCCATGGATTTTATTGAAGGATTGCCTAAATTAGGCAACAAATCAGTTCTTTTGATGGTGGTTGATTGTCTTTCTAAATATGCCCACTTCTATTCTTTCGCCCATATGTATCACACCTCTTAACATACATTTCAGCTTACACAAATTTATATAAAGTAAATAGTGTAAATCCATAGTAAACAACTTATCGCTCTCCCTTCAATTAAATCATTTGTTGTTTCTTACCCCACAAAATGGAGGTTAATATCTATCATCTCAACAAATAACTTTAAAATATGTGTATTAATGGTGAACATTTGGTATAAATAAGATATGTATACATAAATTATATATTGATTTAGATTTAATCTATAAAAGTTGTGAATTCACATATCTATTTTTTGCCCAAATCTTCCTTGACCACATCTTATGCCTCCATGGTAGGCCCATTTCTATTGTCTATGACCATGACCCCACCTCCAATAGAAACTTCTGGTAGGAACCATTCAAGCTATAAGGAACACAACTTAAGATGAGCTCTGCATATCACTTGCAGACTAATGGTTAAACAGAGATTGTGAATAATGCTAGGAGACAATTTATGTTGCTTTTCTTTAGAACACTATACACACTTAGCTAAATGGCTGCTCCTTGCAAAATGGTAGTATAAACCTCCTATCATTCTTCCACCAAGGTGAAACCCTATGAAGTTAAGTATGGCCAAAGCTCCACCCTCTTTTGCTTTCTACTTTCCTAGCAATTCCAGAGTGCAAGCTCTTGACTTCACTCTCAACAAATGTGAGTCTCTTCTCCACTCACATGGGCAACTTGCGCTTGGCTCAAAACCATATGAAACAACAAATTGATCAACATCATTCTAAGCACATATTCAATATCAGGGATATGATTTTTCTACATCTTCAACAGTAGATATCCCTCAAGATTACCTACAAATAGAAGTTAGCACCTAAATTCTATTGCCCATTCCAAATACTACAATACGTGAGCAAAAAAGCCTACAAGTTGGACCTTCCTCTATCTTCCAAGCTACACCTCATTTTGCAAGTCTCGTGTCTAAAGAACATCCTTGGCCAACATGTTTGCATTCCATCCACCATTCTCAGATGATGACAATGGATCTATCATAGTCAAGCTAGAGACTGTTTTGAACCAAAAGCACAGTCACTTGGTACCCATACCATACAAAAGTTTTTGTTCAACGACAAATATTGCTATCAAAAGACACCAATGGGGGAACGTCTTCACCAACTTTAGCAGTAGATTCACCGATTCAAGCCTTGGGGAGGAAGCTTTCCGAAGGAAGAGGGCATGCCCTAACTATTTGAAGCATTGTAATAGTCATAGTTTACTTATTTAGTTTAAATTACATTGTTTGGATTTATCTCACATTGGTTGTACCTCAGAAATCACTCTTTGTGAAGATTATATATTGATGTACTAGAGCAAATTTCATCTTGGAATCACGTGTTGTAATAGAATTTTCCTCTCAAGAAGGTTGCCCCCTCAAAGACCTTTGTGATTCTTGTTATCAACAGATGAATATTTTTGGCTATTTTCTAAGCCCTGTGTTATTTCTTCATGTGATTGTTCTATTTGATAATATTTTGTAGGTGAGATCCTAACAAATATAGTGTCTAGAAAGAATTCAAGGTAAACGATCAATCGATTAATCAACTTTTTCTAATATCACTAAATTGTTCCAAAAAAAATCTGTGGTACATACAAATAGGCCCCGCAAGTGCTTATAGCTCTTGTGCGAACACTTTCCCTTAGTTTTTTTCAACAATTTCTTCAATCACAATGACCAATTTGTGTTATAATCACTTATGTATCTGTAATGAGCCCTATTGGGACGTGCCCTAGAATTCTCAAACAAGGTATGGATGATGTTGGGAAATGTAATTGTCGACTTGATTCCCTGACTTAGAGCCTGCAACCAGGTTAGTTTCAAAAGATAAATAAACAAATAATCCAACAATGCTACAAATAGAATTTTAATTCACTATTATAATATTCAACGTGTACATAAGGGTTTCCTTTAAAGCTCTACCCAAACAACCCATCATCATTATGGAGCACCAATTGGGAGATCATACAAGGCACCTTGAGCTGTTCCACCCAACCCAGGAGCACAGAAAGACAACCGCATTCAGCCTCCCAGCTCCATTTGGGGTGTCTCGACCAGAATGGCTTCCTAGCTACTTGCATTCCTCATATCCACTATCTCTCCTCCAAAAAGGGATGGCCAATTGGATGAGAATCTTAAGGGAATCGTTATTTCTAGTCTATTATGCATAGGCAGAATCATAGCAAGAATAACAATAAAATATATATATATATATATATATATATATATATATAACAGTAGCAATGTGTAATATTCTACTTCCTAACAAATAAAAGACAAATAATAATCAGCCAAATCATTATGCATCATACTTCATACCACAATACTCGATAGGTGTATAAGTTGCTGATTGATATTTATATATTCTGAGTTCTGCACTCTGATTAGACCAAATGCTCAATGATTCTTCTTCTTTGACTGCTGTAACTGCCTCTATTTGATGATTTCTCTTGCCCTCTTCTCCATCATAGCCCTCTCTATATATATCTTAATAGCTTCATGAAGGAAGGTGTCTTTTGCAGGTTGCTGTTTCTTGAGAAGTGGACACAGCCCTTCCCTCTTCTCCGTCATAGTCCTCTCTATCTATATCTTAATTGCTTCATGAAGGAAGGTGTCTTTTGGAGGTTGCTGTTCCTTGAGAAGTGGAAACAACCCTTCTTAAATTGCAGCCCTTCCTAAACACTGTCTTCTAAATACTAATCTTTATTTTTATTTCAACCTGATTATTAGATCCTTTCTTATTTTCCTGCGATTACATTATAATTAAAATCACTACTCTTAGGGTTTAGCTCTGCTTATGTCTGCTCTTCTCTGAGTATTTATTTAATTTCTGTTGTTTTCCACCATTCATTCCTTGCCCTCCCTCCCATCATGGTTCCTCCTTTTATATCTTAGTGTCTTCCTGAAGGGGGGCGACCCTTGGAATGGACACACCCTTTTCCAAGTCACTGCCTGTCCTGCACTTACGTGTTTTTACTTAAAAGTTAATTCCTTATAAAAAAATGTCATTACCTCCTTTCAATCGCTGTCATATATATACTAATTGCTGGTGCCATTACTCAATAGTGAGTCATCCTTCTTATGGGCAATTCTGAATACCTTATTATTATTATTTTCTCCTAATTCCCTTTGATGCTGGGTCAGCCTCCTATTAATTCTTAATCACCCAGTTCTTAATATTTAAGAGAGTCTGTTTTTTATAAAGGCTACAGTTTTTATTAACCCTAGGCGAGGCATGACAATATCATCGTCAATAGGTACCATTAACTAATATCTCCTGTGAACCACTTTCAAATGCCGAACATTCACAAAGGCAACAACATAAAAATGTTTGCTATTTAAAGCTAAGAGAACGTCAATTGCAATAGTAAATAAAGCAATTGTACAATACATAGAATATAGAATAATCAAAATCTTTTCATATATTGGTTGTGTTTGTTAAAGATTGCTCAATACAAGAAGGGTCTGGCATATGGCACACCAATATAAGCTGTTGCCCCTGTTTTGAAACCATTTTTTTCTTGCATCCACTTTTCTCATACTCAGTTAATAGACAATAAGTCTACAGTTTACTTATATGCCGGTTATAGGTTCAGATTTCGCATAACATAGCATTTGTTGTTGCTTTGAGTTAATGATGATAGTATGGATAGCTGGTTATAGGTTCAGATTTCGCATAACATAGCTTTTGATGTTGCTTTGAGTTAATGATGATAGTATGGATAGTACTATATTGACAATCCACTGAACTTCCACAATTAAGAGAAAATGCACGATAGAACTGGACTGAGTATTTTCCTTACATTCATTACAATCAAGAAATAACAGAGAACATTCCAAATTCTGTTCCAGAACTGAAAGAAGCAGATTTGCTGACCTTAGAAGCTAATAATGGTTGAAAGGCAAGTAATTCCTGGAATAGCAGATTGCCTGCAATCAATGGAACATTTTCTTAAGGAGAAAGATATTTAAAAGAAAAATCACCAGCAAATATCACTCCTTTCCCAAGCGACCAAGATGGTCTAATAAAAAAATTCAGTCTCCAATGGACTTTCAACAATGTTTTTTGCACTAACAGAGGGCCAACCAGTAGCAATCCTACTCAGTTTGGCTTCAGAAGTTCAGATACTGCACCCAACCTGACATCTCTTGCAGTGGCTCCATGACCCCTTTTCAAATATTTTCATCCGTCAGCAATAGAGGACAGCGCCCAATTAGTGAGACAAAGCTCACACTAGCAATACTTCACCAACTATCTCTGCAATGCCTCCACTTCTTTACAAACTAGGCATTGAAATAATCTTCCCATCTTCCAAGGAGTTTGTTCTTGTGATTTGCAGCAGATGTTCATTGCTGTTATCTGATGTTTTGAACAGAAAAGTGGATGTAATATCATGTTCAAATCTGTATAAAATAATCTACATCAGTTGCATTAAGTTGGGTAATGCAACCTGACATAGATTGTTTTATACAGATTTTGTTTGGTTTCTGGTGGTCATTTCAGCATTGCCCAATTTGTCTATTTTCAAGTTTATCCAAATCTGATTGTAAGATTAAAAGAAAACATTTAATCTGATTTATATATTTTTAAAAGGCACATCACAAATTGATCGGTTCAAGATGGCTTATGGAGAGATGTGCTATAGGTTATTGCCTTCACTAGTTGCCTTCCTTATAAGGTCCTCATTCTATCCAAATTAAATACATTCCTTACCCTATTATTAACCCTTAATATCCTCATGTTGTCCCTATAATATACAATTATTCTTACACCCTTCTAACCCTTAGGAACCCTATTTGTGATTTTTGTTTGTACTTGCCTTACCATTAGCTCTAGCTGCCTACACAAACCATAAATATTGGCGTTGGCTAAATGGAAATGATCCTTTTAGAGATTACACAAATATAGTTATGGCCTTTTCTCCCTTTTCATTTGAAAAACAGAAAGACATGATTTATTTGTTCCAAACTTGCCATAGCTAAACTTTCCTTAAGTAATTCTAAGGTTCAAAGGTAAGGAAGCTTCGCCAAAAGAAGACAAGCTGAGAATAAACACCTTGAAGACTCAAGAATAGCCTATAGAAGATCCACCATTTGGATATCAACCATTCACCCTAGCATTTCCTAATTGTGCTAGATTATTACAAGATACAAATCTAGGTTTAGCTATCTAATTAAAGACCACTAATATTGACCAACTCAACAAGCAATCATTGTCTTCTTAGGCGAACAATATTAGAAAAGAGCAAGTAGTATTGAAAATCTAAAAGTGCTGGAAGTAGAAAGACTACTTAAAGCTTGATAGTTTGACGATAATTAGAAAAACTGCCACTAATATTGAAGATCGTAGATGATGAATTTACAAAAGCTCAAGGAAAAAAAAATTATGGAAATTCCCAAAAATATTTACTCAGCACAACGCCTATGGAGCAAGGCTCTATTAACAGTAGAGGTTGAAAAAAGGATACAGAAGTCAAGGCGAGGGTGAAAATTATTAAAATGATGTATGAATGAATACCTTAAGTACTCCAATGGTAAAATATTAAATACATTCAATTAGCAATATAACTTGATGTGAAAGACTGTAACGATTGGCTGTGACTACAAATGAAGGTAGGCAGAAGCATAAAGGCCCACATGTAATTCTTAAAGTATGTTTTTCAAATGGCGATTTTCTAAATGCCAAAATTTTATTTGACATATTGTTGTTGTAATCATTCTCAGAATATGACGGACTCATCCTTACAGACTAACCTGAATGACTATTAATCATAGGATGTCTTATTGCATCCTTGCTACACATTGTTGTGACAAGAATAGAATTGCATTAGGCTCTAAACTTAATTATTGATTTAAGACTTTAGAAGTAAAAAATTGTGGTGGAGTTCTAAGACCCAAAAATCAAGTCATTAAACAATCTTCAAGAATATGTGGTTATGAAGTACAGATATGGGAATCATTTACCGCAATATATTATTAATTTTGTTTAAAAAGTTATTTGATAATATGGGTACATGGACCTTCAAATAATACTTATTGGGTCGACAATCCAACAAAAAGAGCCATCCACAAACATAATCTTACCTGAGAAGTTGTCAATTAACGAGGATTTCGCAATTATATTCAACTAGATGACACTGCTAAGCCCACTTATAGGTTATGTTACAGGTTGAGACATACGAAGGAAAGAAGTAGAAAGATAAATCCATTCACTACATTATTCAAAATCTTCTTTGGGAAAAAGAGGGATGACAATAGATAAGCATACTGCATGAAATTCCTAGTGCCGAACAAGTGTAAGCAGGCAAAGACACCTAATATTTGGTATGCAAGTTTTTTAGAGAAAATTAAATTCAGATCACCTCTTATAATTCCAAAATCAAAATCTGCACAGGACTTGCCTAGGAAACAATAATCTTGGAAATTCCAAGTCAATATAATAAGTCGCCAAGAAATGTTTGGCTGCTTATATTTACAGGCGTACAATTTCTTATTTTAAGCAGGGATTGATCAAAATGAAGTCTGGCATTGCAGTCCGACACATGCATAAATGTGCTAAAGTATGCTTGAATTTATTATTTGTCCACAACTTAAGACTGCAATCTTCCTACCACAATCGAAGTTTCAATTTGTCCACACCTACGGGATTTTCTTTGTTTCCCACAACGTTATATTATAATTTATATCCCCTTTCCCTCTGATTTAGGGGCCCCAATTTACGTAATTGTCATTTGCATTGACTGAATATGAGTATCCTAGTAACTACATGCTAAGTCTTGATTGTACAGTTGAGAAGTTCAAGACTATTATAATTAGTGGGGGAACATCCATTCATTGGAGCAGCGAGCTTCCTCGCACTCAAGCTCGACTTCATATGGTAGGTTGATGATAACTTCTTTGCTATTCTGTTTAGTATACTTAGTCTTAAAATATTACTAAACGAATGGGGGTTTTCATGATACTTTGGACTATTCTAATGCTCTATAACAGCATTTATATGAGAGTATTCTTAAGCCCCGCTGTTCTAGTTAGAATGTCATGGTATTGATTGTGCAGGTAAATTATTTTATATATATTTCGTTGTATTGAAACCAATATTTTGAATCAAATATAATCCAAAGTTTACCAGAGAGGAAAATTGTAAGATTACAATAAATTTTTTCTTCCTACAGATGGAGCTGCCATTTAGTATCGGATATTGTTTGGAAATTGGGAGTGATATTAGACTCTGTATACTTCGTTTCTATAGGCAATCAAGGAGACAAATTTGATGGGGATGACTGTCGTTAAATGGTGAGATCTACTCTCAAGAGGAGACGAAAAATCTAATTTCACGGAGAGCATTTGAGTGCACTGCATTGGGCATTCGAGGGTGATGCAACGGCAGTAGTATGGTAACAGTTTTTAAATTAGACCACCGTAGATGTTTTCTGACTTTTCTATATTATCAGATTATCAGAAGTATGTTATCATACAGGACCTTCGTTCTCATCCTATCTATAGCAATCCAATCCTTCCAATAGGATAACAGGAATCTTAGAGCTAGAAAACCAGCTTCTCGCTAAATTAAAAATTAGAAACTTAAACCATTTCTTGTATAAAAAATAAGTAAAGGAACGCTTAAATGAGCAACCGTTTTCTAAGTATAGGTTTAAGATGAACTAAATATGATACAGAAGTGGTTAATTATATTTGTATAGAGTGACCTATAATGGTAAGTCTATTGGCTATTATTAAGGAGATAAAGCTTTCCTTGGGGCTGCTATTAAGGGTAAACCTAGAGTGTTGGTGGCGACGGGTTCACATCATCTCATATGCGAGACAGGTAGATGGCAAAGGCACAAAGAGGAGTTGGGGGAGAGGATATGCAGATTTTCCGATAAAGGTGACCGAATGGCACTTTCTTTTTGAGTCCACGGTATATGTTGACATTAGGGCTCAGTACGGGGACATCCTGATTGATGGCAGCCTACATAGTTTATTTGAAGATGATAAGATCAAGGAGACAGCTAGTTTGATTGTCAAGATTCACAGTAGAAGATCGGATATAGAAAAGTCTATGGAATTAGTTTTATGATGTGTTTTGTGGTCCCTTAGACTGATGATCTCGCAGATGTCATTAAAATTCTTCATTCATTCATTCATATTTGGTAATAGATTACATTGAACTCGTCCTTGGTAGATGGAGAATTTCTGTGTACGAAGATGAAATCCCCTGTATGTGGCCTCAAGAGTTGGGGTCGGTTGCTCCCCAAATTTACCAATCAAAAAAATAATCATTTATAAAATGAAAGAACAATCATAATTGATCTCTGAAATGGATTCTTGAAGAAAACTCGGAACTGTTAAATTAAAAACACTACGGAGTGGCAACTTAATACATGATATTATGCCTAACTGTGAAAATTTTAATCTTTAATATATTTAATGATGTGAAACTATTAAGAACCAGAGCTGCTACTCAATCAGCATTATACTAGAGCACAAAACCATAGTCTCCCGTAAAGGGGCGTAAAGTCAGGTTTGTTTCGACCACACTGACTGCAAAACCGAAGGGAAAATATAATTTCCCTCTCTCACACAGAAGGATACATTTGGCAAGAAAAAGTTGTCAATCGTTAGTAATGCAGATTGATTAACTCTCAAATAGGAGTTACATGACATGTAAATTTGAGCCCTTTGCTGAGTACAGGTTTCTCTATCATAGACTAAAATATGCAGTAATTTAAACGAGAATAACGTTTGAATGGATTACCAGTCGAAGTGCATAATGTAGCGGAAGTTATGAGTGCGGCTCTCCTCGGCAGCGCTGCCGAACGTATCGCATTCATAATTGTATACCTCCACCTTGCCTGCTCTTGCTTATCACATTAGTATAAAACCAGCTTGCTCCCCTGCTTCTACCTGTTTTTTCTTATCTGTTCACAACCACACATGAAATACAAAACAAAGGGCTATATTATATTTTTGCTACATATTTATTGAAGAGTTTTGAATTGAGCATTATTTAGATGTTTATAATAAGGGCATTGTAGGGCAAGAGAATAAGTTACCTTCCATGTTTAGATTTTTTTTTTAAATTTTGTTTATTAAATATCATTTAGTGGGCTGATAGCTTTTTATATTTTGAAAAAAAAAATAGTAATTAGATCAATTCTATATTATATTGGTGTTTTTCAAGCAGAGGATATCAGTTGTTATTATCTAGTACATCAACAATTACAACAGCTCCATATGATATATATTTTACATGCACAGAATAATCTAATTTGGGCATTGCAGTATTTGGGAATATAAAACGGTTTAAGCATCTTGAGATGGTAGGCAGAGAAGAACAATTGGCCTTCACAATCTCTGCCAGACACGACAGGAGGCAGAGCCGTTACAATCTCCCACTTGAAGTCCAATCATTTATGTGATAAGAGTTGCATCACAATATCCCCCGCTTGGTGCTTATGACTATGTCGTTACAATGCTGAGAGAAGTTCTTCAGAATTCGAACTTCTCTCGAGGTACAACCTTGGTGAAAGCATTAGCCGGATTGACCTTTGTATCAATCTTCTCTAACTATAATCTTCCCTTTTCAAGAGCATGACGGATGAAGTGAAATCTGGTTTCTATATGCTTTGACCAAGTGAATGACACTATTGTTGTTAGAAAATAGAGTAAAGGTGGATTGTTTAAATCCCAACTCTCCAAACAATCGATGTAACCATATCAGCTCTTTAGCTCCCTCAATAAGAGCAATGTATTCAGCCTCAGTAGAGGAAAGAGCAACCACTTGTTGCTTCCGAGAAGTCCAACTAATCGCTGCCCCAGCAAAAGTAAACACGTAACCTGTTCTTGACCTCCTATTATCTAAATCTCCAGCCATATCAAAATCAGCATATCCACAAATATAAGGGATCTTACTGTTAAAACATAAAACATGAGAGGAGGTGCCTCTCAAATATCGAAGAGTCCATTGAACTGCTTGCCAATGAGTTTTACCAGGATTACTCATAAAAGTCACTCACAACTCCCACTGCATGAGCAATATTCGGACGTGTGCTGATCATGGCGTACATTAAACTCCCAACTACTGAAGAATAAGGAATACTAGCCATCTCATGTTTTTCTTCCTGAGTGGAAGGACACATTTTGGAAGACAATTGAAAGTGATCAGCCAGTGGAATGGCTACCGATTTTGCATTTGACATATTAAATTTTTCTAAAACTTTAAGAATATATTTTTCTTGGGATAATTTAATTTCTCTTATCTGTCTATATCGGATTATGTCCATCCCAAGAATCCTCTTCACTGCCCCTAAATCTTTCATGGCAAAATGAAGAGCCAAGTGTGTCTTCAGCTCATGAATAACTCTCATACTGTTTCTAGCAGTCAACATATCATCAACATACAACAGTAGAATCACAAACTCACCAGTAGGAAGTCGTTTGTAATAAACACATGGGTCTGATTCGTAGCGAGTAAAACCTTGCTGAGTCATGAAGTTATCAAACTTCAAATACCATTGGCGCGGAGCTTACTTCAACCCATATAGACTCCTCTTTAATCTGCAATATAAATGCTCATGTCCATGTTTAACGAATCCTTTCGGTTGCTCCATCAATATCCCCATGTAAGAATGTTGTTTAGACATCGAGTTTCTCAAGTTCGAGGTCCCATGTTGCTGCCATGCCTAACACTAAACGAATAGTTTGCATCTTGACCACTGGAGAAAAAATCTCATTAAAGTCCACACCCTTCTGTTGAGTGAACCCCTTTACTACCAGTCTGGCCCTGTATCTCTTTTGACCTCCATCTTCCTCTTTAATGCAATATACCCACTTGTTCTTCAACGCTTTCCAGTTTGGTGGAAGAGTAACCAAATCCCATGTCTAATTTGAATGCAAAGAGTCCATTTCATCTTTCATGGCATCCAGCCAGAACACTGAATTAACATCGGTACATGCTTGCTTATATCTCTATGGTTCTGCTTGATCAGAACACAAAGAAAATAACAATTCATAATCATCATATTTCCTTGGATGCTTTCTCTCTCTAGTAGACCTCCGTAGTGAAATATCTTGATTTTCATCTTGAATGTGATTGACATTAGAATTCTCTATTTTTTCAAAATCTGGTGTATGAATGTATTTGTCATGCTCTGGCTCTTGGCAAATTTGTGGTGCTTTGCCTCCAGATGATTCACCTTGCTGCATATGGTAAGGCACGCGTGGGCTAGTAGATATCTCATGTGGCAGAGGGGAAGGCATTGGTAGCAGCAGATGTTGCTCACAATGCAGACACTGCCCGTGGTGTGGAGTTGGGGTCCCATGCGGGTGTGAGGAGGCTTGTGCAGGCTCTTCCCATGGCAGAGGAGAATCCTGCGCAAGGGCAGTGTGGGGAGGCTGCATGGGGAATAAGACATCCCACAGTAGCAGCATCAGAGCCAGTTGGGCCCTCCAGCGTGGGTGTGGGTGAAGGCAAAGGGATTTTAGCCTGCGAAAACAGAGGCGGTTTAGGAAGTGGCATGGGAAACATAGCCTCCTGCTCTGTTGCTCCACTTCTAGTGATAGGGCCAGGCTGCGTGGGATGTGGGGTAGCCACAAGGCCATAATGTAACTGTGGTTTTGTGATAACCACAGAAGGTGGGGAAGACATAAGTGGTAGTGGTGGTATTATGCAGGGCAGAGAATTTGTGGAAGAGATATTTCCAATATTGCTAGAAGTGATAACCGTAGACGGGTGGAATGTGACCCTTGGAGTTCTCTGCATATTATTGCTATTGTCGAGCATATCAAATTGAATAAAATCATCAGAAGTAGATTTCTGATTTTGCAAACCGGAGAAAGACTTCTCATTAAAGACAACATCGCGACTGCGAATGACTTTATGAGTAACCAGATCCCACAACCAAAAACCAAACTAATCTTCACCATACCCCAGAAATATGCATCGTTTGGATTTAAAATCCAATTTCATTCTCTGCTCTTTCGAAATGTGGACATATGCATCGCATCCAAAAACTCGCAAATGAGAAAATGAAATTCTCTTACCAGTCCACCTTTCTTCCTGAATATCAAAATCCATACGTGACGAAGGAGTTTGATTTATTAAATAAACTGTTGTATTGCATGCCTCTACCCAAAATTCCTTCCCCAAACCAGCATTGGACAACATACAGCAAGCTCTCTCAAAAATAGTCTGATTCAACCTCTCAGCTGCACCATTTTCTTGAGGTGTATAAGGGACTATTTTGATCCTCCGAATACCATGATCTGCACAAAAGTTATCAAACTCCGAAGAGAAATACTCACCTCCATTGTCCGTTACTAAACATTTAATCTTCCTTCCATTATGATTTTCCACCATAACCTTAAAACTTTTAAATTTTGAAAAAACTTCAAATTTCTCATTCAACATGTAGACCCAAACTTTTCGAGTGCAATCATCAAGAAAAGAAACATAATAATTTTCACCACCGATAGAAGTTACCTCTGTAGGACCGAAAACATCGGAATGAATGAGCTCAAGGGGAGAAGATTTCTTCTCATGACCTGTCCGCACAAAGCTGGTTCGATTTTGTTTGCCATAAAGGCAATGTTCACATATCTGCAAATCAATAGATTTAAGACCCAGAAGTTGATCTCTTTGAAGCATAACTTCAAGACCCTTCTTGCTCATATGACCGAGCCTCTTATGCCAAAGTTTAGCATTATTTTCCGCAACCGCCATGGCTGCTCCCACTTCTCTGTTACACTCTAAAGTATATAAACTTCCATTTTTTTACCCTTTTGCCAAAATTAATTGACCTTTGGACACTCTCCAAGAAGCGAGATCAAAATTGACATTACAACCTTGTGTAAATAACTGACTGACTAAAATTAGATTACACTTAAGTGTAGGAACATGCCTTACATCTTTTAAAACCCATTTACTTCCATTTTTCAGCAACAATAAAATATCCCCTTTTCTGACAATATTGCACTCTTTGTTATCCCCAAGAAAAACTTTGCCAAACATACCTTCGTTGTAATTTGTGAAAGCACTCTGACATGGAGTAGCATGAAAAGATGCACCGGAATCGAGAACCCGTGAGCTTGAATCCGTGTCACCGGCTGCAAGTACCAAAGCTTCATCAGTCGCAGTGTGAGCGCCGCCATTGATAACATTATCCTGAGCCTTCTTGTATTTCCAACATTGCTTCTTTGTGTGCCCGGGTTTTCCACAAAACCAGCAAGTGCCATTTCTTCCTCTCGATTTTGAGTGATGATTCAATCTTCCTCTTCCATTATTGTTATTATAGTTTCTTCCTCTTTTGCGACTTCTACCTTTATTGATTGTGCTCACAGCTGTAAGAGCATCACCAGAAGAGGGTTCTTGGTGCTTCCTTTGCATGTCTTCACTAAGTAGTGTGGCTGCAACTTCATCAAATTTCAACTTGGTCTTGGTTGCTACTAAAGTGCTCACAGCCATTACTATGCCTTCCTAGTTTTTTGGAAGTGAGCATAACAATAAGATTGCCTTTATCTCATCATCTAATGGGATACCAACCAAAATCAACTGACTAACTAATGTATTGAACTCGTTGAGATGATTTGATATCACTCCTCCTTTCATTTTCAGATTATAGAGTTTCTTCATTAGAAAAACCTTGTTTGAAGCTGAAGGTATTTCGTATAGTGAAGATAACTTTTCAACCAACTAGAAAGATTTTTGCCCGTGCTTTCAAATCCATTTTCTCCCATTCTTCTGGTGTTAGAGTTCCTTGACCTTTTGCTTTACCAAGCAATGTTGGATGCAAATCTTGCTTGATAAGCACAGACTCTATCTGCACTTTCCATAGCCCAAAGTTTTGCCTAGAAAACTTTTCAATTTTCCATTTATCCACCTCATCCATGGCGTCTGCAAATCTTCACCGATTTTCTGAAAAATCAAATGAGCTTAACCAGCTCTGATACCAATTGTTGAGAGTAAATTGCAGACAAAGAAATTAAAGGAACAGAATAGGATGTAAAACGTAAACACAAAGAGACGAAAACACAAGTTTATAGTGGTTCATCCATTGCTGGACTACATCCACTCTTCAAGTAGAGGATATCAATTGTTATTATCTCAGTACATCAACAATTACAGCAGCTCCATATGATATATATATTTTACATGCACAGAATAATCTAATTTGGGCATCACAGTATTTGGGAATATGAAACGGTTTAAGCATCTTGAGATGGTAGGCAGAGAAGAAGGATTGGCCTTCATAGTCTCTGCCAGACACGATAGGAGGCAGAGCCATTACAATTGGTACCAATAATGTACAATTATTGGAGAATTTGTGCATAAGCATTGGATCAATTGTGCAATTTTTTTAGTTGTCAAAGCAAACAAGTAATGGGACAATAGGGAATATATTTTAAATGAAACTTTGAAATGACCACTTTTTGACCTTTACACACATGGTAGATCCCACAACACTCATCTTTACTACCTAGAAGCAAGAACAATAGATGTAAGCAATTAAGTTGTGGAAATGGGCATCAAAGTGATGCCTGACATGACATTTTTTTTATTTTAATATTAAATTTAAAATCAGTTTAAATTTGAATTATAAATTTTAATTTAGTTATGAAAATCATAAAATTGTCATGTCAAATATCATTTTGATGTCTATATAGACATTTCCATTAAGCCGCGTGCAAATACCACCAAAACAAAAATCATTGAAATTTAATGTACTATTTGTAACACCCTAAAATTGGCACCTTATAATCCAATCAATTTTGGTGCATTTTCTCATCTTCGAAGTCTTATTGTACTAGGCAAATTCTTCTCCTTATTGACTTTAATTGACTGAGTTTCAAATGCAGAAAACCCAAATTTGCATAAATCTGACATTATATTTAATTCCTAAATTCTCAAAGTTTATTAGCT
>MU227687.1:1840881-1871220 GCA_018584345.1 Thuja plicata | reverse complement strand
CATGCTTTTAAGCTTAAAATTGCATAATTAGGCTAGTTTTCAATTGGAATTAAAGATATGTTGCTTTCAATTATGATTCATTTACATGTCTAACATATCAATTTGGTTCTTTCAAGCTCTCTAGTAGGTGCAATTCCTTTTCTAGTTTAAATGCAATTTACATTCTAGATTAAAAGCATTTGAATTCTAGATTAGGAGCATTTGGTTTTCATAGATTAAATGCAATTTGCTTCCATAGACTAGTTGTAATTCATTTCTAGATTACTTGCTTCTCAATTCATAGATTAATTGTATCTCTTTTATAGACTAGTTGTAATTTCGATTTCATAGAGTAATGGCAATTTCATCTTTCCTCACATTCTAGAAATCCTCCATGTTAGCAATGGTCAGGTTGTTGGCTCTCGTTCTGAGGGTAAAATCAACATCCACAACTAATTAGGAGGCAGCAAGTCGTATCAATTGAATTTGCAGGATAAACAATTCATGTTTATCTTTGTAAATTTTAACGATTGAGTAAAGACTATGCTGGGTTTGTGCATGATTTAGAGGTCACGTTCAAGCACACACACTATTAAGAGCTTAGGATGTACGAAGTTAGCTATAACCGGTGCACTTCCCCTAGCACACTTCAAGATATGTGTACTTTAATAATAAAATGAAGTAATTTTTATACTAATAATCTAGGATAATTAGTTCAATAATAAACTAGTATCAATTATTAAGATCTAAGTTTATTAATAACATATTTATTGAACATATAAAATATAAAAGGATAAAAAGGATAAGAGATTTTATATGCCCGCATTTAGTCATCATTACATTATTATTATGAATTATTGGAATAGTTGTGTTTACATTTGATATTGAATCTTGATTTTATACTTGAAATTGATGAGATCAATTGGAATAATTCTCTAAATCATGAACTTGTTAACAATAAAATAAGGTTTCAACCTTGGAAAGAAACTTTAGTCCAACCTTCAAAACTTGATTAGTCAAATGAGGGTGACTATCTAGATCAATATCATAATGATAGCTTTAATTTATCTACATGCAACTTTCATATGACTATGTGGCTCTAGTCGTTGCTTGGTAATTCTCAAAAATAGATTTATCTTCTTGTACTTATATTTTAAGAAAAACTTTGTGTTTATAAGCAACATTAGGACTTGCTATTAAGTATGAGAGTCTATGTCTTGTCTTGATTACAAGTAAAGCTTGATATTCCTTTTCAATGATGTTTGAATAAGATCAAAGACATGTCAAGCTATTATATACAATGATGTTTGATTTTTGTCTCGAGAGCTCTTTGTTATTAATTATTATATGACAATTATTTTTGTCTTTTGTATATGTCCCTCTAAGATGAACTAAAACCCTCCTTTATATACTAAATCATACATGCTCAAAGGGAATGTGAATAATATTCACTATATACACAATTGGTTGTTGTAGATAACTCAATACACACTTCTAATGAGGCAACTAATCCTCCATTAAATAACATTTTGCTTCTAGGAAGGCTCATTTAATTATCCACCATGATGTGTGTATTTAGTTGATGTTGCCAATGTATGTGTAGCAAAGGGTTTAGTCTTCTATTAATTCATAAAAATTATTAATATATCTAAAAGAAATAATTAAAGAAAATAGAACTAGTGTTAGCATGGGTCTAGTCTGCACAATAGTGGTTGTGAGTAATAGGCATAATGAGTGCAACAATGGTTGTGGGCAGACTGACTGAACAATTGACAATAAACTTAACTAATTAATTATAAACTAAAAAAATTGTTTAACATTAACAATACAACTACTATTTTATTAAATTAACTAAATCTAATCTAATCTAACAAGAAAGTTATTTTACCTCAAGTGGCCCTTTCTTGAGGGATTGTAATCTCAAACAATCAAAAACTTAACTCAGTTCAGTGTCAATCATTGACTTGCATTGATAACAGTGGTGTACAATAACAAGAATTATCATATACTTCTACATTTGCAATCTAGGTAGAATATATAACATAATCATAATAATTCTAGACCAATTTGGACTTTATAGAGAGTCTCAAAGATAGTGGTCATAACGGTAATTGACCTCCTTTTACACAAATGTTCTCCTACAAAGATGATGAATTATTCCTTAGCTATATCAACAACTAACTAATCAGCAATGTTGAGTTCTACAAGGACTCAAACTCTACATTACATGTTGTGAAATCACAAAGGGAAGAGTAAATACATAGTGGGTGACACTATCAATTACTTTTATGTTCCATCCACACGTGAGAACTTCATGGTGAAGGGATGTAACAGTCACGTGGACTAATGCCTTTGACTTCCTCCATGTGAATGCAATAGAGTTACTCTTCCAATGTAACTGTATTTCAATCACTATTCCTTTGAATTTACAGGTCTTGACAAAATATGTATGTATGTATGTATGTATGTATATATTCATGTATGTTTGTATGTATGTACATGATATGTATGTATGTACATATGTATGTATGTATGTATGTATGTATGTATATGTGTGTGTATATATGTATATACATATGTATTTATATACATATATGTGTACACACACATAGACATGCATGCATACATATATATATATATAGGAATGTATGTATGTATGTATGTATGCATATGTGTGTGTGTGTACAATTTGTTCCTATTCATAACATCACACCATTATAATCAATCAAAAACATCACACAACACAACATCTATCATATATCACTTTTATCATACATAAGGTATCAAAATAGGTCTAATAGGTCTAATGTTAAGCATAAAAGTATGATAAAGTATAAACATCTAAATGTTAAAAGACACCTATTTTAGGACTCATCACACCCCCAACTTAAACATATGTTTGTCCCTCGGTAGCTACTAAGGCCTACTATTGAAGTACAACACATCAATCATAAAATATACACATTCACTTACCCCTACACCTTTTGTCATGTAAAAACATTTTTGTCTTGCAATCTATTCCTATCATTCTCTTTCTTTAGAAATATCCAACAATTTTCTCCCAATCTAGTATGTTACTGGATATTAGAGCAGTGGTGGATAGAATTTTAATGACAACCAGGTGACCTTAGTGTCCAAGGCTATGTTCATATACCTAATAGATTTGAACTCTAGTGCTATACAATTGTAAATGGAGTGAGGCTCCTTCTTCAATTTAGGGGGAAATAGTCTTTAATTTCTCTACCATGTCTGGTCATTAATTCTTTTATCTATTGTAATTCATTATCCTACATTGGGTTACCTTCTCTACAACCACTTTCCTATTTACCATCTCTAGCCATTCATCAACAATTTTACTTGTCTCTTCTTGTTTTGCCCTTATGTATAATGGATGGTTCTTCTCCCTTTTCAAATAAGTATAAGACAAATTCCCTCATTCTTGTCCATTTATAAGATATGAGATGAGGGATATAGTCTTCCAATCACCCACATATAATAATGGAATCCAAGTAGCATTATATAACAAAACTAAGTTATGGAGATAAAACTCACATAACTAATCTTACATTTGTTGACGCATTTTAGAAAAAGAAATTAAAAGATCTAGGAGTTATCAAAGAAACCAACCAATTACTCAATAATTGAATGATCTAGAAGCATGGGATTTTCACTTAGATATATAAAGAGTACACTCTAGATGGTGGCCTATAACTTGTCAATTGGTTTGTGAGGTCAGTCATTTTTTGTAGAGCAACCATCAACTTCTAAATTTTGATTTCTTTTCCTCCAATGTTTCTCCATGCATATCCTTTGTCAATTATTTCACTTTCTCCCATTGCATTTGATGCCAGAGAAATTTGAGGTGAGTACAACAAAGTGCAAGTTCTAGGATCAAGGTTGTCATTATAAGTATAGGTCCTTCCTTAACAAGGTGCTCCTTATTTTATCCCATAATTGTCATGCTAGTTGACTTCTTTTTCAAACCACCGCCTCCTTATTAGAGTGTAAGTTGGGTTTCCAACTCCTTTTCCTTACCCTTTAGTTCTTGTTTTGTTTCCATAGACTTCCTTAGATATTCTTCTAGTTCCTGAATTCCCTAAAGTGTTGCATGTAGCTCATCCTCTAAATTTTCTTCTATTGAGATAAATTTAGGGACAGGCCTTGAATCTAGTTTCTTAGAAGACTATAGGTGCAATAGTATCCATATCTAACATGTTCTTCATTTATTTCAAGGCCATAAAAGGATCCTCATGCATATCTATATGACGCTTAGTATTTAATTCAAGGCTCTTATACGATTCTTCCCTTATAGGTCCTTGGTCTCCATACTCCACTTCCTTTGGCTCTTTTTATTAAAAAATCATTTCCCAAGTTTCCAATGTCCCTAAATCGGCCTTCTCTCTCTAACTCTATCTCAAATTGAAAGATGCCCCCTTTTCTAGACTTTTATATGCTTTTTCCTTCCTTACAAGGTGATGGAAATGTCTTTTATAGATTTTTATTCCTTTTCCACTTTTTTCCTTATGTTTTGACTTAGCATTTGGTTTGCTTTTAGATTCTTGGAATTTTTCCTTAATATTACATGTATCATTTTGTTTTTCAACCTTTGATTCACCATTGCACCCCTCTTCTTCTTGATTAGGCCCATTTTCCCCTTTCTCATTTTGTTTCTCTTCATATCTCTGCTTGTCATGTCTATACTTGTGTGCCTTCTTCTTCTTCAAGGTTTTATGTGATTTTTGATTTTTTTTGCTTCCCTTTGAAAGAAATTGACTCTTTCCATTTCTTAGACTTTGTCATGGGGAAGACACAATTATGTCTAGTGAAGATACTACAGGCGGTCTCAAAGAGGTTGTGAATACTTAGTAATGGCTATGGATAAATGATGTTGAAGGTTTTATGTGTCAAGCAAGGTTTATGCTTCAAGACTTTGTTCTAATTCATGTTCAAACCCTATTTTTCATGTGCAGTGTCACCTATGGTAGGTGATGCAGGAGGGGTCAAATTCCTATTGTTATCAATTTCATCATCTGTGCATGACCCTGACTAGCTTCATTATTATTTTCCTCAACCATGTCTGTCCATTGGTTATAACATTCTTAAGAAGCCTATTTTGTAGGTTAATACATTTCTTAAACTCGTTCCATGAAATATTAGGGTATTGCATGGAAAGGCTTCTCTTTAATAATAATCATATTAGACAATAATGATATAAATAAAATTGTGTATGTTTCCTTCTAAATTCAATTTACATCCTTTTTAATATGTGATAGATAGTTGGGCCCATTGACTAGTCTATTATGACATAAATTACTTAACAATTTTTAAATGTACAATATATAGGAGAGAATGGTGCCCATCACAAGTCAAATACTTGATTATATGTGTAGTTACTCCTCTCCATAGTAGGGACGAAGATAGTCATTTGGTTCCTTGACTTGTGGACTAAAATATTTCCCTTTCCCTTGCAAACACTACTCATGCTAACACTACATTAGGGGATATTGGATATTCCTCCCCTGTCCTTGGAAATCATGCAACTTCAAAAATGGAAGCTTATAAAGTGTCCACTTGAAGACCTTATCTTCATTGTTGACAAAGGTCTTGACAAAGACAAACTATTTTTTCATCTCATCATTATACTTATTCAACCATAGGATGTAGTGTATCCAACCCAACCAATCAAAGAATGGCAGACTATCCACATCTTCAAGTAATCGGTATGTTCTATAGTCTCTCACTAGATTGAATCGCCTTCCATGTTCAATTATGTCCTTATTACAACAAATAAAATACAATTCTTCCATCTACATTATACCTTCATTCCAATTTCATAATTGAATTGTCCCTTGAGTTATTCCTCAATCTATCACTACTTATCTCCTCAATTCCCTAAAATTATGCCTCTCAATGCTTACATATTTGATTACCAACACTATTTACAATGTATTATTTTGTTGTTTATTCTTCTATCACTTGAAATTTTATATGAATGTCTTAGCAGAACTATATGAGTTGAAACAAAATCTTGCACAAGTTAATCATCATTGCTTTTCAAGTTTACAAAGCATGGAGGCACTAGAAACATCTAATCTCAAAATGTGGAGATGCCTAAGACTGTCTAATCTCATGAAATCTCATAATGACTACCACCAACTTATATAATAATTTTTCCTCAAATTAACGAAACTAAGGAAGGATTAAAAATATAATAAATGTAGGGGATAATATAGGCTATGTGATATTTAATAAATAATGTGTGTGAATGACAATGATTAATTATAATAACAATAACATTATTCAATAAAAATAAGCACACGAGTACCTGGATAAAATGTAAGAAATGATTTCTAGCATGTGAATATCTCCATAAAGGTGAAACATTCTTATGGTGTTCATCAAAATTGAGTGATGTGATAGGGTCTGAAAATATATGACAAAAGAGTTTGATGTGACACCTTGTACACAAAAGGTGAGATTCAGTGGCAAGCCATTTTCTAGGTACCTGAAGAGGTGCCTTAGATCGTGCAATTATTGCAAGTAGAGGCCCACAATAGTGGTTACATATTGAAGAATATGCCAATCAAAATACTAAAATATATAGAAATAAAAACTACCACTTGGGTCTCACAAACTGATGTATATCAACACCCTTGAAAGGATTATTGTTGCATGTGTTTCTAAAGATTTATTGAAAAAGAAAAGTGTTGGCCCTTGACAATGTCTAGAAAGTTGGGCATAATAACTCAACACAGGAACATGTTGTCTTAACTGAGTAACTATCAAATTCTATTATCAAGGCTCATTTACGTATCAATGTTGGAAATACATATTTGGTTATCTATTGTCATTGATGTAAAACATTATATTTTCAGAGGTGTTTGTGGTTGCTCAAACATAATAGTCTGAAAGTTTGTTGTTCTTCTATTATTAGAGGAGTAAGTTTGTGTATTGAACCTTTAGTAAGTTTGTGTATTAAACCTTTAGAACAGTGGAAGACAAGTATGTATTTTGTGCTACAGTGTAGGGGAATACAATCAGAACAATGAAAGATAATTATGTATTTAGTGAACTTATGAAGATAATGTTTTGTAATGCTTTGGTGTTTTTCTTTGATATCAAGAAGCTTGTGTGATCTAGATATTTGTAGTTTCAAGAAACATAGAAAATACAATTCATGTTGTAGTGTCTCATTTTGTGCTTTCTGAAATGTTTATGCTCCATAATCAGCCTTGAAGGTGTGTTGAAACTTATACAGATGGATTTAGATTTTGGTCTTGGTTGTGGCATTCTTTGGTGTTCCAGAAGTTGTTCCTGGTGTTCTAGAAACTGCATTATCCAGTGTTGCAATTATGTTTAGTTGTTTTGTTCTGGTCTGTAGATATGTTGTGACAACTTCTAACGTGGATTGTTGGCATGTGTCTTTAACTTCGCGTGTGGAGGTCTAGATTTGATTAGCAAGTTAGGTAGTTCTTTGGATAGTGCATTTCTACATGTTTGAGATAGATTTAGCTATTACAGTGATTGCAAATCTAGCATTAGGTTATGTCTAGTGTGTTCATGGTTCCTCTCTCTCTCCTAGAATGGATTATGTTTCTTGATTTAGGTATGGACTATTGAATTTAATAATTATCTCTTACCCAGATGGATTTATGCTATGTGTGACCTATGTATTTAATATTTATCTCTTATCCATTTGGGTCCACTTTATGGGTTGGTTTGAATGCTTCCAAAGTAGGACCTTATTTCACTTTATTATTTTCTTGGTCGACTTGTAGTTTAATTTCTAATATCCTTTGGCATGGGTGACTTTGTTGTAATATCCAATAAACTATCTTGTATATAATTAAAATTTATGCTTTGGAAAAATGTAAGGTGTAAAGCAAGTGAACAGTGTGCGAACATGTGAAGATCTACAATTAGTCGAGAAGAGTAGAGTGGCAGTTGCAGTGAAGAAAATCTAGTGACAGTATGTTGCTAAAGTTGATAGTATGTACAGATAAGCTGCAATATCAGGAGAATATTTATTTATTACTATAATGAGTTATATGTTTTTAAGGCAGCGTGTCTTGGGTGCATAAGTTTGTTTTTCTATCTTGATACTTTGGCAATGATCCTCTATTTGCAATTCAAGATCAGTGAGCTCCTATTTGTATAAGACATCATAAGCCATCAACACAATCTGAAGCCACTGAATAAGATTTATACATGTTATAATACATATTATGTTGCCAAACCATAATCACTGATAACCAAATAGGACCAGACCCAAAAGAAAGTATCTCAAATAAGTTACAACATGAATGGGACCATGAAAAACAGGACAAAAGATAAGACATCATAACACATCATCCATAGCATGCTAATTCCAGATCACCAAAGACAAATATAACTACAACCAAATATTTTGACATCAATAACAACAATAATAATCACAGTCACATTCCAACAATCTCCCCCTTTGATGGCAACATTCATCAATGACAAAAAAAAAAAAAGAAATATCAATATGTTAGTCTTCTTTTCTTCTCCCCTTTGACAATAATGACTAAGGACAAAACTCCCCTTGAAAAATTAACTCTACTCCCCCTAAGAGGAAGTCACCAAGCACTAATCTAGAAAAGAATAAGCATATAATACCCTAGACCAATGTAGACCCTGGTGCACATTAGTTCTGTCTAGGAATGGGTAGAACCCCCAAATTTTGCACAAGATATTCAAAAAGTGTCCTTGCACAATGGTTTTTTGAAAATATCTACAATCTTCTCTTTTGTAGGTACATACTCAAGTATTAATTCACTGTCCAAAACCTTCTCCCTCAAGAAGTGATATCTAATGGATATATGTTTTGTTCTGGAATGGTGTACCAGATTCTTAGAAATATTTATGGTACTGGTATTATCACACATAATTGAGATATTTTCATCAAATGTTACACCAATATCCTTTAATGTTTGTTTCATCCAAAGTACCTGAGTGCAACATGAAGATGTTGCAATATATTAAGCTTCAACAGTAGATAATGACACCAAATCTTGTTTCTTAATTGACTATGCAACCAACCAGGAGCCAATAAAATAAGCTCCACCACTTGTACTTCTCTAGTTATCAACACAACCTGCCCAATTTGTATCATTATTGGCTATCAAAGTGAAATATGAATCCTCGTGATACCATAATCCAAGTTCTTATGTCTCATTCAAATATCTTAAAATCCTCTTTACTGCAACAACATGTGATTCCTTTGGTTCTTGCTAAAATCTAGGTCCTAGACAAACAACATACATAATATCTGACCTGATAGTAGTCAAATACAATAAACCTCTAATCATTGATATGTACTTACTTGCATCATCTTTGGGTGAATCATCTTCTTTTGTTAACTTGTGTCAAGTAACAATAGGTGTACAAACTAGTTTAGAATTTTCCAACTCAAACTTCTTCAATAATTTCCTAATATACTTGGGCTAAGAAATAAAAATTCCTTTGTTGTTCTGATTTAATTGTAATCCAAGAAAGAAATTTAACTCACCAATCATAAACATTTTAAATTCTTGTTGTATTCCTCTACAAATCTTCTACACATATCATCATTGCCTCAAAATATTATGTGATCAACATACACTATAAAAAGCAGCATCTAATCTAAATAAACACCGTAGTATAAGTTTGTATCAATAGATCCCTTCTAAAATTTCTATCCAATCAAATATTTGTCTAGTCTGCCATACCAAGCCCTAGGTGCCTTCTTCAATCCACACAATGTTTTCTTTAACCTGCAAACTGCATATGGATCACTCTCTTATTTTAATTCTTTTGGTTGTTCAATGTATACCTCTCCCTTCAGTTCTCCATTCAAGAATGTTGAATTTACATCCATCTGATAAACTTTGAAATCTTTGAAATATGCAAACACTAAAATATTCTGATCACTTCCATCCGAGAAACACGGACATATATTTCTTCAAAATTAATGCCTTTGATCTGAGTGTAACCCTTTCAAACGAGTCTTTCCTTGTTCCTTATCACTTTTCCATTTTCATCCATCTTATTTATGAACACCCACTTTGTTACAATAACATTTTTGTCTGTCAGTCTGGGCATAAGTTCCCAAGTCTAATTCTTCTCATTCTAATCAAGCTCTTCTTCCATTCATTTAAATATCTTGAATTTTTATAATGCTTTTGATTTTTCCCTTAAGAATGCAACCCAATTTAATTTAAAATAATCAACAACTAAAAGCATGAATTATCTATCACCTTGTAAGCTTCTTGTTCTGGTTGGACCACACAGACCAATACAAACTGGTAAGTGAATGATATTTTCCTTTGAATGATTCTCTTGTATGTTTTCCTTCTTGACATCCTTTGTAGATAATACGGTCTGATTTGGTTAGTCTTGGAAAATCTCTAACTACACGGCTTCAACTTATCAATACCAAATTGTCTAAGTTAATGTAACACATCCTCTGGTGTCAGATCCAACTTTTTTGGTCTACACTATTAAGCATCTCTTCGCACTTTCTAGTTGATACATATTTTCTCCAATCCTTATTCAAACAACAAAAATGGATCCAGACTTTTCTATATGTCACATCCATCCTCCTGAATTAGAACATCATAAACTTTCTCGCACATTTGTCCAACACTCAACAAATTGTGATGAAACCCTCCACATAATTAACATTTTCAGTGTTATGTTTTCCATTAAAAGTAGTATAACCAATTCCAACAATCTATGTTGTTTTATCATCACCGAATCTAATAGGACCGCCATCATAATCTTCAAGTTTTATAAACTTAATTTCATCACCAGTCATATGATTTGAATATCCACTATCAATCAACCATTCATCCTTATCCCTTCTAATATAAAATGCATTCTTAGTGAAACCATTAGATCCTGAAAAAATATTAGAAATATCAAATCTAGGTTTTTTTCAATCCAAAAATGGGAAATCTTCCTAATCTAATTCATCATATGATATATTGGCATTTTCGTTAACATAGTAGGCTTTCTTATTGAATCTTTTGAACTTCTATTTTGTTCATTTTTTGAACACCTAGGTTTTATATGACCAATATTTCCACATATAAAAAATTTAAGAGGTAACATACCTTTGTAGTTGTTGGTACCTTTCTTTAGCTTCCTTGTGAAATTTGCTTCTAACTCATCAAAACTTTCACTATCAGGCTCATCCTCTATTTTTGTGGTTTTAAAAGCAACTTTAGATTTCTCCTCATTTCCAAATTTTCTCATCTCATAAGTGGATAAAGTTCCAAATAACTATTCTATGGTAAACTAATTTAGATCACAGACTTCCTCAATTGCAGAGATCTTGTCATTGTAACTATTTTGTAGGGCCATCAAAAGATTCTCCATAATATCTTCATCTGTCAGAGTGACTCCTTGGTTTTTGAATTCATTCACAACACTGTCAACTCTCTAAAAATAACTTGCAATGTATTTTCCTTATTTCATTCTTAGATTTTTATATCTACGCTTAGAAGTTAACTTATTTGATAATTTAACTCTATCATTTTCTTCATATATCTATTTCAAATTTTATGGACTTCATAAGTAGTGTTCAATGAAATAACTTTTGTTAACTTAGTTTTGTATAAAGCACTAAAGATAGAAACCTTTCTCTTTCATTGTCTTCATGACCCAAAATATCATTGGCATTAATATGACCATTTGTCGATGCAACATATTTTGTCTCAACAACTTTCCAAGTAGTATAACTCATGAAATTCAGATAACCTCGCATATGTACTTTCCAGAAACTATAGTCAGGTCCATCAAACATAGGAATAGACAATTTTTACACCATTGAATCTAGCTTAAGCGATTAAGATCTCCTCCAAGGCACCAAGTCTTTAATACTAATTGTAGAACAATCCTAGATAATTGAGACATGGGGTGAATTAGTTATCATAAAACAATTTTCATTAACTTAATCAATTGAGTGCAAAATTAATTCCATCAGATAAACATAAAAGATACAATCTTGAAATCACAAAGGAACATTGAACACAATGAAAGCTAGATTTATGTAGAAAATCCAAGATAGAAAAACCACTGAGAAACTAATTCTCATGAATAAGAACACCGGTTAAGGTGATTTTTACAAAGGATCACTACTGGTATGCTCACTACAGGTAAGGCTCACTATTGGTTGGCTCACTTCTGGTCAAGCTAACTTCCCTAAATACATAAACCAACTATCATAGCTAAAAATTGGCTAACTATCAAAATAATAAATAATGAGGAACAATTCCACCATTGAAATCTTTCACACCAACAACAACATAGAAGAGTAATCTTCTATCACCAGTTGCATACAATCGTGCAAAGATGTCTTAATATATTCACTTCAATTTTACATCACTCACATACATACATCTCCATCAAACATAAATCATACTATATATATATCATTCCATTCATCCATGTCGACCAAGCACAATATCAATTATCATTTTACAAGTTGGCCGCATACAATTTGAAATAGCTCGCACCAAGACATATCCGCAGTGGAAGGAATCAAAATTGGACCACATTGAAATCACCTCACTCAATGCAACATGATATCCACTCATCACATTATTCAAAGCCACCGAATAAAATATGTATATTACAATGCACATTATGTTACCGAACCACAATCTTTGATAACCAGATAGGACCAAAATCAAAAGAAAGTATCTTAATACGTTACAACAAGAATGAGACCATGATAAGCACAATAAAAGATCAAACATTATAGCACATCATCTGAAGCACGCTAATTCTTGATCACCAAAGCCAAATAGAACTACAACCAGATATGTTGACATTAATGACAACAACAATAATCACAATAATATTCTAATAGTTGCAAGTCTGGAGAAGTGAGCTTCTTCCATATTTTTTAATTAGATTTTTACATCAATGAATTATTCTTTGTAAGAAAGTGTTCATCATGGTTTTTCCCACTTCGGGTTTTCCACAGATAAAATATGTGTGTTAATGTGTTGTCGGTTCTATTCATTACTTTCTTATTATTTTGGTGGTGATTATTAGAGAAAGTAAATTTTAGTTTATGTTGATTCATCCCTCACCCTATCATCATCCAAAGTGTGTTCAACAATTGGTATCAGAGCTTGGTTCCTCTAGAAGAAGCTTAACCTCTCGAGGTAGATCCAAGATGGCACAAAACTTACATTTTCAAGCTCTGGTATTTGATGGCACTAATTTTCCTTACTAGAAGGACAAGATGGAAGCATGTATCTGGAAACCTTGCAGTATGGTATTTGGGAGGTAATTCAAACTGGTTTTTATGCTCCTTTTGGAAGACCTTTGACTACTGAAGAAGAAAGACAAAAGGAAGGAAATGTAAAACCAAGAGAATTTTTTTTAGTAGTATATGTGATACAACATTTGGTAAGGTGAAAGGTCTAAAAGGTGGTAAATAGATTTGGGATAAGTTGTTCTTGGTGTATGAAAGATATTTGAAGACAAAACAAGCAATACTAATGAATCTCAAACAAAAGTATGAGGTCCTGAGGAAGGCAGAAGATGAGAGTGTTGAAAACTACATTTATAGAGTTACGTATGTTGTTGATGGAATCAAAGTTGTTAGAGGATGTCTGGAATACAATGAACCCTACTGAAAGATTTCATAGCAATGACATGTTCAATAGGGGAGATAATTGATATGAGTCAATATTCCATTGATCAGCTTATTGGGTTACTTTATGCATTTGAGATTGCAAATGTTGAAAGAGAAAAGAGAGAGACTGCATTTAGAGCTATTAAAGATGCTAAACTAGAGACATGCAAGATATCGGATAATGTCGAAGCATATCTTTAAAGAATATTCAAATGAGGTTTCTGTCAATACAAAGGCAAGTTACCTCTTAAATGCTTTCATTGTGGAAGGATATGGGATTTTGCTAATGATTTCAAGTATAAGGAATATCTTAGTAAATCAGAAGATAAAGACAAAAAAGGTAGTCAAAAGAGAGGTGATTTTAGAAAGAAATTTAAGGTCAAAGGTAAAGGAAAAAAGAGCTTATGTTCCATGGAAGTATAATTTTCTGAATATGAAGATACTAATGAAACAATTGAGAAAATCTTGGTTTTTGGAAATTTCACAAAAGAGAGAAGATATTGCATTGCATGCTAAAGTTGTTGCAGGAGCATGGATCATAGATTCCAGATGTTCAAATCATATGATAGGAGATAAGAGAATATTTATCAAGTGTGAAGATTATGATGGTGGAACAAACATATTTGCAGGAGAAGGAAGCTCACAAATCAAACATATCGGTACCATTTTAATTGATGGTAAGCATAAAACTGATGATGTTTACTATATTGAGGGTTTGAAACATAATTTGTTAAGTTTTAGTCAAATGTGCAAAAAGGGTTATGAATTCATGTTCAAAGGTGATGGTTGTATTATCAGAAAGAAACAAATTAGTAAAAGGGTTGGTGAAGGTTTTAGGACTGCTGAAAATATCTATTATGTTGAAGAAAAATGTGAGAACCTGTGTTTTCTAACTCAATACAACAGAAGATGGGGAGATGAGGCAAAAATGGAACTTAATCAAAATAAAGTGGATTAAACTATGAATGATGAAAGAAAGGTTGAATCAGTTGATATGGTGGAATCTGAATGGATTGTGGTAGATTAGAAGCAAGAAGAGGATAAAAAGGACATAATAGAGTAGAAGAAAATAGAATTGATAGATCAAGAAGAAGACAAAAATGAAATGACAAAATAGAAGTTGATAGAGAAGAAAGATCAGAAGTAGAAAAAAGAAAATAAGGATACAATTGACAAGATACAAATGGACAAGGAAGACCAGAAGCAGGTAGAAGGCAAAAATAACTTGACGGACTAGAAGCATTTGAAATTTAAAAATAAACTAGTAGACCAGAAGTAGGAAGAAGGAAAAAAGAATATGGCAGACTAGAAGAAGTTGGAAGATAAAAAGAAACTAGTAGACCGGAAATGGGTGAAGAACGAAAAGGTTTTGGTGTAGATAAAGGACAAAAAGGGGATGACAAATTAGAAGCCTTCCCCTATTCATTCTAGGTACTCTTCTTTTGATGGTATCTATTTTTCTTGCAATAAAGTAGGACACAGAGTTAATGAGTGTAGAAGTATAAAAGGAGATTTTTTAATGGAAGATGATATCATTGCAAAAAATTAGGGCATAAAGTAGTTTAGTGAAAAAGTAGGATGACTTTAAATATGATGAATCTAAATAAAGATGGCAGAAACTTCAATGGTTATTGTTATAGTTGCAATGGCTATAGTCATAGAAAGGTTGAATGTAGTATAAATATCAATGTCAAAAATAATGAAGCTGCTAAAATGAAAAAAAAGATGGTTTGGTGTGCTATAAATGTAACATGACATGACATATTTCAAGGTTCTTCAAGGATAATTTGGTTTGTTATAAATGTAACATGATGGGACACATTGTGAAGTTGTATAGAAATATGGAGGAACACGATGATTGCTCAACGATTGTAGAAGGTTCAAAAGAAAGAAATGTGATATTTTTTTGTGGAACACTAAAGATGGTGGTCTGACATTCATTCTAAATGTTGTTTCTTCCTCTATTACAAGATTTAGATTGTAGGGTCTGAGGGGGAGTTTTTATGTGAATCTATTTTCCCCCTCAAGCCTAGATGTTGGGTATCCTCTTAGCATGACAATAGGGCATAAAGTTTTTTTCGGGAAGTAAGGTTTGTGTGTTGTGGTCTAAAAAGATGACTATTTGGTTCTATAAATAATTTTATATTTTTTGGTTTTTCTTTCATTATTGCATTCAAATGTGATTTGGAGATATGATACGTCTATTGGTTCTCAAATTAAGATGCATTTGATGACTTGGAGAACAATGCTATGAATTATAGAAGCTTTCTTAATAGGATAAGTCTGTGGGACAATAAGAATTATTGTTATATAATGAAGACAAAGTCTAAAAAAATAAAGCAGGTAGATGTCTATGTTATGTCTGATGTTGAGGATAAAATTGCTTCTCTCGTACCTTCAAATGATGTTTATATGTTATATGAAAATATTTTGACTACACTGAAGTTTGTAGAAGATATGCTTCATTATGTGCTCACAATTCTTTTGAGTTTCTCCATAAAGTGTTTGGGGATTTGCCTCTCTTTTGTCTAACTTAGTGCATTAGGATGGTGCATCTATCGAGGGTGAGTTTTCTATACTAATGTCAGTGGTTGTTCTTAGGGGGAGCACTAATAAAAAATTTCTTGGCTTTTCTTAGTGGCGAAGGGGGAGAAAGATAATGAGAGTTGATAGTGTTTGTTATTTTTGTCAAAAAACAATTTGGTGGTTGTTTTCCATCATTGACAAAGGGGAATATTTTTGGAAATATATATTTGGTTTTCTATTGTCATTGATGTCAGTCATTGTATTCTAAAGGGCTTTGTGGTTTCTCAAACATAGTGGTTCAAAATTCCA
Source organism: Thuja plicata (assembly GCA_018584345.1). Lineage (NCBI taxonomy): Eukaryota > Viridiplantae > Streptophyta > Pinopsida > Cupressales > Cupressaceae > Thuja > Thuja plicata. The sequence continues at coordinate 1,854,752 of MU227687.1, read as the reverse complement.
TAGGTGTTTTTGGTTGCTCAAACACAGTGGTCCATAAGTTTTCTATTCTTCTATTCTTAGAGGAGTAAGGTTGGGTAATGAACCTTTAGAATAGTGGAGCAAAGGTATATATTAAGTGTTATAGTGTAGTGGAAGATTATTGGAACAATGAAAGGCAATTATGTATTGAAATAGTGTTGTAGTGTAGTAGTAGAAGACAATCAGAACAATAAAAGGTAATTATGTATTTTGTGAAGATAATGTTTTTTTTTTTTTTTTTTTTCTGTCATATCCAAAATTCTGTGTGGTCCAAATATTTGTATTTTTAATAAACAAAGAAATATAGTTCCTATTGAAGTGTTTCATTCTGTGCATTTAGAAATGTTTCAGCTCTGGAAATCAAGTTTGAAGGTGTGTTGAAACTTATACATTTGGCTTCAAATTTTTTTCTTGTTTGTGGTGTTCTTTGGTGTTCCAAAATTTGTTCCTAGTGTTCCAAAAACCGTATTATCTAGTGTTGTAGTTATGTTCAGTTGTTGGTTTTGGTTTGGAGTTATGTTGTGACAATTTCTAACATGGATTATTGACATATCTCTCTTACGTGGTGTGTGGAGGTTTGAATTCGATCAAAAAGTTAGGTGATTTTTTGGCCAACATGTTTCAAAATATTTGGGAAAGCTTTAGTTGTTCCGATGATTGTGGATCTAGTATTGGGATATGTGTAGTGTGTTCATGGTCCCTCTCTCTCATGGAGTGGATCATATTTTTTGATTTAGGTCTAGAGTATTGCATTTAATGATTATCTATTATCCAGATGGGTTTGTGCTAACTAACTAGATCAACACCTCAATCCCTCAAATCTAGGGAGAGTGCTTTTATTGAAAAGTTTAAACTAGGAACAATAAAGAGTATATAAGAGTGGACTCTATCCAACCATAACTTGAGCCAAATCTTTTCCTAAATTTTCTCTAATTAGGTATAAAAGCAGTTAGGAAGATAAATGCTCTTCGAACTATTTTGAAGAAATCCTCTATAAAATAAATAACTAGATTTTTGTTTATAACTTTGCTGACCTTTTCCTTCTTTGATGTGTTCTAATTGCTTCAAAAGACTCGTTGCACCTAAATGTCCTCTGGCTTATTAAAATAGCTACATTCAAAAGATTAGTACCATATAGATCCTTGCTTATGCATTAATATTTTAAATATAATATTTACCATAACAATTCATGAGAATATATATTTATATGGAATTCATAGGGATCATAGTTTTTATCACAAAGGACATTGATATAGAAGGAGGTTCATCATCATGGCATAGCAAAAAGATACAAAACCCCATAGTCCAGGAGTTTATAACAACAAAAAAAATTCTAATCCAACATAAAAGTATCTAATAAAGGAAACATAAATGGGTCTCATCATTCCCCCCAAATTAATTTTTTGATAGCCCTCCATTAGGTGAATTCTGATTTTCTACCCATGCTATCCGTATGAAATTGATCATTGTAGTATGCCATGTAGTTTTAATATTGGATTCTAAAAGAACCCTTGATCTTTCTTTAATTTACCCCATCAGAACTTCTCCTTATTAACATCATAGAAAGTATTCCCTTCCCTATATGGAATTGGCAACCAGAGCAGAGGTGGTTGGAATATCAATGGGATCCATTTCTTTTGTTGTTTCCTACCAATTTGCATATAGCTGGCTACTCGACGGACTGCTGCATGGAATTTTGTATTGAGTGGGGTTCTTATTTCTTAAGGATGTTTAGTAACCCAATATAGCTATGAGCCAAATTCCAGAAGACTATTTTGATCTTACCTTCCATATCCTCAAGTTTTGTGTGAACTTGCTCTCTTAATGTCATTACCTTAGCCAAATGAATAGGGTTATAAATCAAATTGTTCCATTCATATAAGATCCTATCAGAATCATCAACTTTAACCTATAAGAGGTAATGGAATAATGAGTTCCATTTCTTCATATTCTTTACATTTCTCCCCTCTAGTATTCTCACTGTGTACATAAGACATAAAAGCTCTCAATTGAATATCCCTAATAAATAATAATGGAATCTACCTGGAATCAAATATAACAACATAATTATGTAGATATAACTTATACAACAAGTTTTTATGTTGAGGTGTAGCAGTTTGATAAGAAAAGATGAAATCATTAGGAGTAATAACGGATAAAGGAAGCCCTAAAAGCTCTCTTGACAACTTGTATGAAATATATAACTTTTTTAACTACGTTGCATAAACTTGAGGAGGTGGCCTACATTCCATAAGCTGAGGTACTAGTCTACTTACAACTTATGTTTTATGTTTCAAATTTTCAATTTCTTCAATGTTTTATGTAACAGTTCTTTCTCCATTTTCCATTCTTTCTCCCTTTCTTCATTAGTTCCCATAAGTTTAATGCAACAAAGGCCCATGATGAGAATGATGGTGTGAGTGCACATATTTTAACTAAATTTATCTTATGTTGTTGATCTCTTCTTATTTCTTCAATATTTGCTACTCTCTTTGATTCCCTTTCAAGATTTTCCAAACCACTGGCAGTTTTCCCTTTATCTAGAAGGTCCTTATCATTATGTTCTTCCTCCCCCTATTTATTATCATCATAAACTTCTTGATTAGATTGTAAGTTACCAAAGTGAGTTGATAGTTCATTTATTTCTTCCGATTGAGTAATCTTTTTAACATGGTCACTCTTTGTTGCATCATCTAATGTGGAAGATGTTTTAAACATTGTAGCAGGGAAACTTGTATGTTGCTTACTTGTCTACTTTTCTCTTGCATCAAATATAGTTTTCTCTAATTTGGTTGAAATTGGGATATGGATAGCCCACGTTTCCTTTCTACCTACTGATTTCTTAGGTTTCCTATGAATCCTATGGCTTATTCTAACTATCTTTACAAGAGACCTCTTAACTATCCTTTTAACCTTTGTTATTATATTTTCAAGATTCTTAGCCTTTTTAGTGGCTACAGGTTGTTTTGTTTCTATGACTCTTTGTTTGGTTATTCAAACATTTTTGGTTTTCCTCTTTTTCTTAACAATCTGTGATTCCTTTTCATCTAATTTATTCTTGCTTCTAGTTGACATCTTAGATGAAGAGCTCTTTGCTGGAGTAGGGTTGGGGGTATGACTAGTTTCATTACTTGTTCTAACTGATGGGTTTTCTTGTTCAAAATTACTTTTACTAGAGGATTGTGGGGGTAATGGATTTAAAGATGAAGTCATCTCAATTATCTTAAAAGTACCTTTAGTTGTTGTAAGCCTACGAGTTAAGGGTTTCCCAAAAATACCTACATTCACTAATTTAACCCTTTTTACCTTGAATAAATCAACCTAGATCATCCCTAGTTGGGTTTCTTCTAAAGATTTTTTTAACTATAAACTAAATTAAATAATAATGAGAGAGCTTATTTGTAGTACTTTTATGCACTTTAGCTGTCATTAAATTGAGAATGTTTTAGAAAAAGTTTGGTACATTCATTAACCTATTGTATTGTAGGCAACTCATAAATTTTAAATGGACTTGATGAAGTTGAGACAACCTTATTTAACATGTCAAATACATGACAAATTTGTGTCACTCTATGATCACATAATGGAGGTAAGGACATTATTTTTGTCTCCTAATTACTTACTTCCAACAGAGGGTCACCAGGTACTGTAAATTCAACTCGATCTGACCTCACATCTCTTCCTTCTAGATATGCTTCCCCTATTATTGGTAGCCTCATGACCTCTATAATTCTCTATTTTTCAACCACAACCTTCAAATATTTGATCATTTCATGATCATCCTTTAAATTCACTGCAAAATCATGAGCCACTTTTTCATTAAAATCATGAAGCTTGAGGAGGTAATCAATCCACCCTGTTCCTCAAAAAATTGGCTCACAATTCTGGTCCTATAGAATGAGCTCATGGATTAGCGACTCATGTCGTATTGTTAGACCTCCCATTTCATCAATTACTTTGTAACTCCTCTTTTTTTACTAAAATTGTTTCAAAAAAATTTGAGAATCCATTTTGCAAGCCCCTTTTTTGCACCTTAAACCCTCTTCTGTTATAACATTTATCTTATTTTGCAACCCAATGTAGCTTTTACAAATTCTAACCCTCTCAACTTCATTCAAGAAAAGATAATTCACAACTAAGGAATTTTGAAAAGGTTTTAAGAAAATGTAATTATTACAGTTGCACATATATTGTGAGACAAAGTACGAAAATACAATAGCTTACTCATTGAATTGGCTTGGCATTAGATTTTAGGATTCGTCAATTTTGGCAGAATAGACTTAGTCATGTTCAAAAAAATTAAATAAAAACCATCGCTATAGTTATCACAAAATGAAAATGAATGAAGATGATAATTACTGTCTCTCCTTCCAACTTAAGGTTAAACATGTGTCCACACATGGGACAGGTCATGAGAAGAAGTGCAATATAAAGATATGCAATCACGAAGATGATAAAAAATATACATTAAATATTGTTGAAGTAAAAATAAATGGTACTTTACCTCACAATTAATACTAAGGTAGCATGTTGGATACTCTCATACCAATCATGCAAAATGAAGATTTGGAAAAGATTAATTTTGGAAAATGATGATGGAATGAACATGAAAGACAAGAGGATGGGACAAGGTGGAAGTGACATGAAATGATGGTGGATAGAATATTTCAATAGTGACATGGAAACTTTATTATGAATGATGTGGCATGTCAATTAGGCTTGTGTGGATCCCGCAAGATCATGGAGATTGGTTGCAGGAAGAGTATGACCTCATGAGTCTTCAAACTATTTCATACATTACTCCTTGGTGATAGGCTTGTGGTAGAGACGTAATCGATGTCCATTAACCAATAACTTAAACTTAACATCACTAATGCTACTTAGCTTGACTAATCCATTAGGTAAAACTTTCTTAGTTTGGTTTGGCCCAAGCCACCTCATTTGGAGTTTTCTTAAGTTATCTTGATTCCTGGAATAACATAAAAGAGCCTAGTCACTAGAACTATATGATTTGTTCTTGATATTCTTATCATGCTAATGTATCCTTTATTGTTGGATTAATCTTATATGATGGAGAGTTGCCTGCCACATTTCATCTAGTTGATTGAGTTGCAATCCTTTATGTGTGTGCCTCTTATAAGTCCATACCCAATTCTAGTGTTGTGCAAAGTGTTTTATGTTCAAACTCTATTAGAATAACAATTATTTTTTTATATGCCAATTCAAAAGGTATAAACCCTATGGTAGTTTTACATGTGGTCCTAAAAGCCCATATTACCTCTGATAAATGGTTTGCCCAATATTTCCTATGTGGTACTTCTATTTTAATCATAATTGATTCAATCTCTCTATTTGTTACCTCAACCTAACTATTTTTCTGAGGGTCGTTTGGAGTTTATTTTTTACGCCTTATATTATATTCCTCTATTGATGCTATCACAAAGTTTGATGTGAATTTTACCCCTTGATCCGCTACTAATTTTCTAGGGACTTAATATATAGTAAATTTTTCATCATACAAGAACTCAACAACATTGTTATCCCTAACACATTTCATATCCTTAACTTCAACCCATTTTGTTAGGTAATCAATGAAGAATAGAATATAAGACTTACCATTTGAGGGTGGATCAATTGGTCCTATAAAATCCATATGGTTCATTTATTAAAAGGGGTAACAACCACTTGTGAATGTAATGGCATCTCATCAGACCTTGTGGGCCTCCCCATCTACTGGAACCTATCATATTTCCTAGTATACTTAATAGCATCTTTATGTAGGGTAGGCCAATAATATCCAGTATTAAGAATGACCAGTGCCTTATCCTTCTTTGGGAAATAGAGTCATTCCATGCTTAAATTTTAACGTATATCTCTACAAGATAATTGTTATATCTACCACTTGGTCAGATCTATCAACCATTTTATTCTATTAACATAACTAAACTATCTTATGTTATTATAACCTTCCTATTTGAATTTAACCTGTTCTTGAGAGGACCAACTAAAAAAATTATAAAAATAGGTTCTTGTTTAAATGATCTGATGTATGCATGATACTCAAATAAGAATAGAAAAAAAAAAGGAAATTTTGCAAGAATGTAAACAACTCTTGATCACTTGGACTAAGATTCAAAGAAACTAAAATCATAAAAAATAATCAGTTGCCACAGAATTCCAAAGAAGCACTAATGTTGTATTGTATTTCATATATTTACATCTTGTTTTCTATAATTTTAATCTATCTTTTATCCAATCTTTTGGTTTCCCTTTTATAAACACAAGGGACCCCATTTCATTGGTTACAAATCTTACAAAACAATGTGAATGTTCAACCTTCCTATGCAAACTAATCACTTTGTTAATTCATAATTACTAAATAAACTAAAAGACACAAAATAACAAAACTTTTGCAAACTTTTTATTTTTAGTAAGACCATCAAAATACAAAAATTCTTGAGATTGCCTTACGGTTTTGAGTAATCTTGCAAAATTTCAATTTCCAATTCACAAATTTTTTTGTGAACTTCTATAACTGTCTCAATTATGAATGAATTACCTTTGGATATAAATTTATCCTTTTGAACATTAGGTCTTTCTAAAAATTATTCAGTTGCCCCAACTAATCAACTATTCCCAAAGCCAAAAGTCATTTGAAATATACAACTCTAGTCTTAAAATTGCAAATATTTTTTTCTTTTAATTACAACAATAATCTCTATTAGTATAATATATCTTATTTGCAAGGCATTTATTCCAAATAGTCACTTTCATGAATTCTATATCCACATCAAGGTCAGAGCATTCAATATATAACTTTGTATATACTCAATTCATTCCATGCCCTTTGTCAAACACTTGATGTGCCTTATCCACATTCTCCACACATATCCATCAGAATATTTCTAACAACAAAATCTAATAAAATCTTCCATTATACCCTATGTCTCGATGGATGTCCATTTCCCATTTAAAAAAATTCTTCTCTCCTTAGCAACCACATACAACCATCACCAATTAAAACATCTATAAAACATATTCTACCCCATGTTGATAATTACCAAATTCAAACATGAGTGCCAATAATTGAAACTGACATGTAAAATCCTCATGGCTAGAAATCAATATGTTCACATGCATATAAAACTTTTGGTCAAAGAGTTCACATTTGAAATCTATGGTCCTGCATATTTGTACTCCCTCTCAACTGTGATTTCAACCAAATTCCTCCAATTCCTTACTAGATAAGGTAGTGGTATGCATTCAACAAATTTTATTTATGCAAGTTTTGAAATCATTGTATTGCATTCAAATGGGTTTGCTAGCATATCTATTAAAACATCTTATTTTAGAAAATGCCATCTTTTAAAAGATTATGCACACTCCATATTTCAAATCTCCTATTTGCTTCCATATGTTGTATGCCATCATAAGTGTTATTTTGAATAGTTCATGTGAAGTGTTTATGGTTCCTCTACTTCACATCATTCGCTACACAGTTTATTTTGTATCCATGCTATGGATGCATGTAATGCTACTACATCTTCTCAATGTATTGCTAATGATTGAGCATTTTACTTGTCTTTACTTCCATATAGGGCATTCGAACTATTCATATTCATATAGGAAACTTTGTCAAATATGTAACATGTACTCTTTATTCCACTGCTTGTATCAACAAATCCCTTAAGACATTTTGTCGAACAATTCACAGTCTTCCTCGGTATATTTCATATCACGTAATCATATCGAATTGAGGAATTTCACCAATCAAATTGTTCATGTGTCTATCGTGATTATTTTATGTTGTTCATATATATATATATATATATATATATATATATATATATATATATATATATATACTCTNTATATATATATATATATCTACTCTGGCATTCATGCACGTATGCCAAATCTGAGTTCATTATGGGTAAAAACACAATAAACTGTCACCCTTTTACAAAGGAAAAGGTTAACAACACCAAGACTGTAAAACTTCAAGGGCATAAAAGTCACATTTTTGTTGAGAATTTGAAGATGATATAAACTGATGAAATGTGTGAAATAGGATGAATTTTATGCCTATAATTTTTTAAAAAGATTTTGAAGAAAAAATATTATGTTTTTTTAAAATTTTAGGTCAATTTTTCATTTCCTAAAAAAATACTGCAAATCAAGGAGTTTACTTCCCGCCAAATCATTATAAGTAAAACATTATTTTTTCCTCCAATTTCAGAATATGTTTTAGATGACATGTATAGCTAGTGTAGAAAAAAAGAAAGAAGTGTTTTCGATCTATAGTTTTCCCATTATAAGTATTCAACGTCGAACTTACCTGAAATCAATAGTTTTTGTCTCCCACCACTTTTCCCCTATCAAAACTATACCAAAAGCCAAGAAAACTACATATTATTGAAGAGGACTCTCTTCTATAGTGCTGTCTATGATTTTTTTTTAAAAAATTGAATTGATTTAGCATTTTTTATATTTTCTGAATAAACAACTTCTCAAAGATTTATATACCTACATGTCATTTTTAGCAAATTTGTTCAACGTTTTGTAGTCGAAACAATATAAAATTTATATGTCAAGAATCTTCATTGCGAGATCTAGAAAAGGGTACTTTTATTTTTTTTATATTTTCTATTTTGAGCAGAGAATGGAATAGCAAAAGTCCAAACTTCTGGCTTTTTTGTGTTTTTGGAGGTTTGGCTGCCAACATGGCATGCCACCTAGGGAGACTCGGCCGAGTCAAACTCGGCCCAGTCAGACTCGGCCGAGTCAAACTCGGCCCAGTCAGACTCGGCCAAGTCCTACTGGCCCTCGCATTGGCTCACACAGGATTCTACTAGGCCACATAGGTGCCATTCGGTTCCACGTGGCACCTACGTAGATTCGACTGTGTTAGACTTGGCCGAGTCTGACTTGACCGAGTCTAACTGGGCCGAGTCAATTGAGTTAGCTTAAAAGGTGATAGTTTATAGTGCTTTTACCCTTATATTTGATGGTGCTACTCTTTGAGTATTATGGAAAATGATCAATATGTATTTCTTGTACTTATCTATTTCACATTTGTCTATATTCACCAGGGCATTTGTATTCATTATATCTATCAAGAGTTCCCTTGTACTCCCGCAATTGTGGGACATTGTTAGAAAGTTATCTTGTTGCGCCTTGATTCCACATGGTGTTTACATGTCTCCAAATAATTCAAAAGTCTCGTGGTCTTTCAAAACCTTATTTCATGGCGCCACTCTGTACAAGCAAAGGGGATATTTGACAAATGTTGTAAATGTAACATTTTGCCTCTAATATGTATTTTATTTAAGGTCTTGAAATCCCTTCATTACGTTCTCCACTCGTAATCGTTGTGTGTAGGGTGATCTCACAAGAGTGTGTCCTACTTTTGAACATGAAGAAAAATTGGGCGTGGGAAAAAATTGTTAATTTTATACCCCTTCGTGCGAATTGGGGTCTTCAAGCAAAGTGGTAAAAACACTTCGCGGAAAGACACCTACGTGGGTGTATTCACACGAAGACCCCCTTTTGCACAAAGACCCCTACATAGGGGTCTTCGTGCGAAGGGGGTGTTTGCACGAAGACACTTTTGATCAGATTTTGAATAAATTTTGAATAAATTTTGACAGATAGTTGTCATTTTCATTCTTACTATTTATTTTTTACTGGGCCCAGGCATTGGAGCAAACCCTGTGACGACTAGAGGTTGACATCAACATCCTTTCAAAAATTTTGACCTCCATCTGACCATCATTCATACCATGTGCACACATTTCATCCTTTTTTGTTCATTTATGATTGAAAATTATATGTTTTTCAATTACTTTAGTTAGTTTTATGTTTTTTGTAATTTTTAATTTTAAAAAAAATTAGGATTTTATTAAAAGTGTTAGAAAATTTAAGAAAATGTTAGAAAAATAATTTAGAAAACATTAAAAAAACTTACTTGTTTGTTTTTAAATTATTTTTACTTAGTTATATCAATATTTTTCATTTTCAGTAATTTTTAAAACCTTAGGAAATTTTAGAAAATTATTGGAAAATATTAGAAAAATTTGGAAAATGAGAAGAAAAGTTTAGAAAAACTTAAACTTAAACTCAAGAAAACTTAAACTATAGAAAATAAGTAGAAAAATTTAGAAAAACACACACACACAAAAGCTCTCTCTCTCTCTCTCTCTCTCTCTCTCTCTCTCTCTCTCTCTCTCTCTCTCTCTGCTTAACATCCACTTTCTCTCACTGTCCATCATTTATAATTGTACATGTATAATTTTAGATTTTAATATTAGTTTATAGTTAATGACATGGTTTTATATCAAAGTTGTTTTCATTTTACGTGCACATGTAATGCAATTACTTAATTTTTAATATTTAACATATGTTACCCCTAGATGGCCACACACAATCGAGATGATGTACCTCAGGGTGACGCACCTGAGGGTCATGCACCTGATGTTCGTACACACCCTGATTCGACTCATATTTCAGATAGTGTGAGCATATTTCAGTTTTCTACCATAGATATGGGACAACTACGAGATTCCATTAGTCGATCTGAGGAGAGTGTGTACAGAGATATTTGATGTACCATACTGAGGAGTCTTGAAGATTTGAGTGCACAAATTAGATCCCATAGTTCATTTATACCATAGATTATTGAGGGTTTTTTTAAGAGTTGAGAGCTGAGGTCTCGGGTGATGTGTCCTTAGAGATGGTCTAGAGTCTTGTTCCTAAGCATATCATCAAATGAGAGGTCTTCCCATTTTATGAGGGGAAGGCCAAGTGAGGGCATATGAGGTTACATGGTGTATCAATCCTAAGATAGATTCCAGGATATACCCTATATTCCTTGTAGAACATAGTTGTTATCCTAATAACGACTATATTCCTTTATATTTTGCACAACACTTGTACATGGAGATCAGTTTGGGTCTCAACATCAACTATCTAGATCTTCCTGGTTATTTTGGTTAGGGGCACAGTAGAGTTTCCAACCACGATTGATATCGTAGGGTTGATCAAGTTGTACCTACTCATAGACAATTAGTTGGGCAAAGGACTCTGGAAAAGACATCATCAATGGATGCTACCGCTGATAGAGTTATCATTGCTTTCCAGAGGGAAGCAGTTGACAGGATCAGGGAGATTGCTCTGCAACTGCTAGCATTACAACTGACACACTCGACAGATATATTTTCTCTAGACTAAGCCGATGTAGAATATCTTTTGAGGTGTCATCTAGTACTATAGGTGCGAGAAATTAGACATATAGAGCTTTTGGTCTCCCTACGCTAGGCAATTTGTGAGCTTTTTCTAGACAACAAAGTCGCTTGGATATGACACTTTCTTTTTTGGGGGATCTTCTCCAGTCATATTCCTATATTGCAAACTTGTAGAGGATGCCAGTTGCTTCTATTAGAGATGTCATCAGAGTCTCGCAAGGCCTTGTAGTTCCACCATCCCAAGGAACACCATTGAGTCATACACAACATAATTCACAATACTCTACACATCATGATGCACCCACAAATTACTCCACTGTTGCAGAGACAAATATATAGGTTGGCAATATATTTATCACAACTGAGGGCATAGAGGGATTTGAGGAGAAGCTATGAGGGTTGAGCCAGGTCAACATTGACAGTGATATAGGATCATATATGGATATTCTATTGCATCTTTCTGACTCTACAACACACCCCTCTCAGCTACATAGACCCCTACACTCATCACTAGAGAGGGCTGGGACCAGAGCTTGTGTGCGTGATGCAACTTCAGTGGATAATATGATGGTGGATGCTGATGCTCCTCCCGCTCCTGAGACCCGGGTATTTAATTTGATTTATTTTTAATATCATTGTACACTTATTTAATTTTTATCTTATAGTGAACAATTAATTACAGTCATCTGTACTGATGTCCATAGATGTATAATATTTTGTAGGAAAAGTTAGCCGAGCATATTACCTCTAGCGTGGGGTTAGAGTGTGTGCGCATGAGAGGTTTGGTATATGCGACACCTACGAGTGGTCAGGTAAGTTTTGAATATACTTTTAAATGTGTGTACATGTAAGTGTATTTATATATTTTAAATACTTAACATAATTATATATTTGTATATAACTAGTTGTTGCATACTTAAATTTTTAGGGTTCAGTTATTGCTTCACATACTTAGGACACTCAGTCAAAGGGTTGCTCTGTTTGTATGCATCTAGATGACTCCCTAGTTTAGGACATGTTGCATCTTTGTTTCAATACTTGTACATTTCATTATTATATGTTTTCCAATTTTAGTTTATGATTCAAGACATATATTCATATGCTCTGGACCTAGACATAGATTATTTATGTGTTACATTTATGATTTGACATATGTGTAGATTTATATATACTCTGGATGTATACATAGATGATTTATGTGTTTATGGTTGATATCTAGATGATTTATGTGTTACATTTATGATTTGACATTATATAGATTTATGATTGGAATATAGATGATTTATACATGTTTATGATTTATGTGTTTCTGTTTGATGTATAGATAGATGTACTTGCTTAAATATATACATAGACGATTTGATTAGATGCTTATTTAGATGTGTTTATCAAGCTAGATGATTTATGTGTTTATGTTTGACATAGATAGACGATTATGATTTGATTAGATGATTTGAATAGATGCTTTGATTTGATTATATGATTATACATAGATGATTTGATTAGATGCTTTGATTTGATTTGATTGGATGATTATACATAGATTATTGATTTGATTACATAGACATATTTAATCTTAACACCTATTTTACATCAATTGAATACAAGCAATAATCAAGTAACTTATGTAACACATGTATAATCTTAAAAATAATCTTTAATCTTAACACCTATTTGACATTAATTGAATACAAGCAATAATCAAGTAACATATATAACATGTATAATCTTAACAAAGAATATTTTATTGTAACACCTATTTGACATCAATTGAATACAATCAATAATCAAGTAACATATATAACATGTATAATCTTAACATAGAATCTTTAATCCTAACACCTATTTGACATCAATTGAATACAAGCAATAATAAAGTATATCCATCACATGTTTAAGTACATCAACAAATAATCCAAGTATAATCCAAGCATAATCCATCATATGTTTAAGTATATCAAAGTATATAATTCGTCATATGTTTAAGTATATATCAACAAAGTATAATCCATCATAAATATATCAATTCCTAAAACATGAAATACTGTATGTAATATTTTTTAGACCACCTCAAGTGGTTAAAACCACTCATGGAGAATGTGTAATATTCTCTCATGAGCCTCACTATCTAGTCTCCACTTACTACGTCCACATTGAGATTTAACTGGATGGAGACAAAGGGAGGTAGCAACTATTAGGTGGCTATATTGAAACACCTTATTGTCAAGTTGATAATCAAAAAAGTGAATCCCATGTTGGACTATTTTGATTTGTTTGAAATATGTTCCCTCTAAAACAACTGAACCTGCACCACAAATTTTAACAACATTTAAAACAATTTGTTAAATTTGTTAAAAGTGATATGTACACACACACACACAAACATATATTCAAAAAAATTCAATATAGATCTAAAGCATTCAAACCTATGGGGAAAAAAATTCCATCGCTTTCTTCAGGTTCAATTAACCTCATCCTCTCTGCACTACAACACAATAAATAGTAACTAACTCCTACATTTTGAGGCTCAACAATCACTGCAAAGACATCTCCTGCACAAAAAATGTATACATGAGAGAAAATACTTACTTAAAACTATATATATATATA
>MU227687.1:1826683-1840806 GCA_018584345.1 Thuja plicata | reverse complement strand
TATATATATAGACACACACACACACACACACACACACACACATGTGTGTGTGTGTGTAACTTAATTTATTATATTTACCAATTTTGACCAATCCTGAAATATGGTCATAATCAGTAGAAATCAAAGGAATGTCATCAAAGTTTTCATCTTCAACTCCATAAACCATATCAGTAACAACAAGTGGCACCAAATTCCATGCACCTACATATCCACATTCCAAATTGATGCATTCCTCATAGTTGTCGACAATGCAGTGACAACAAAAACATGAGTACTCCCTAGTGTTCAATGTCCAATTGCGACAATTTGTATTCATAATTGAATGTAAAGATCGTGTCTTCTCTATCCTATTGCAACTATGCATAGTTTTTCTATCCACACCTGAATACATATATATAACATAAAAATGGGGCAAATTATGAATTTCATTTTAAAATTTTGAATAAAGGATGTAAAATTTCAAAAAGAGTGTGTATATATATATATATATGTGCATACTTTTTATCTCCCAAAATACTCTATGAGGTATCGCTTGACTTATTCTTGATGGTGTGCATCCTCATTTGGTGCAAAATATATTTTACACCATTCAACAACATCATATGCATTTTTTATATGAACTCCCTGATAATTCATTTGATACTTTAGTAGAGCACATTTGATGCAAGCTCTAACACCATCATGTTCACCTTTTCCATGTCCACTCTCAAAGAAACTCTAGAAATGTGGTATGTTTTCATTAGGATTATATCTACATAGTGCATAAAATGGTTTGGATAATTTAAATTGTGTTGCACATCCACCTAACCAAACATAAATTTTATCAATTTTTATGCCCCTTTCTTTCAAATTTGCAAAAAACTTCTTGAACTAGTGTTCTACAAAATGAATATCATGCTATTTATCATCTCTTATATAAAAGTGATATTATTTCTTGATGACTCGTTCTTCAAATGTGCTCTTAACACCATCCAAATCTAACTGTGCATGTTAATAACACACCTGTACCATAATAATAATCTTCTCTAAAAAAATAATATTATGATTGAATGGCCTTTTGATGAACAAAGGGATAGTTTTTTGCAAAATCAACAACTGATAGAATAGTTCCAAGTGGAAAATTGTCTCTCCGAGTTTGGAATTATTGTGCTTGCCACTTTGCAAAAAAAATGTGATGAATGTAGGGATAAATCAATTTTTTAAATTTCACCATAAATTCTCCAATAGTTATCTCCTCTTCAACATATTCTAACCTTTTGGATTCTTTCCCAAATTTTGTTTCATTCTCTACATATTTGTAACTCTTGCAATTTACCATCTTTGTCACATCAATTTCTTCATTTTTTGAAGGGAAAGATCCAAATCAGCACATGTTTCACATATTCCTTTTATGTCATTTAGTTGAGCAGCTGCATCATCTCTTTTGTCACATAAAATGGATGAGATGAACTCACTTCATCTACTAGAAGGAGCATTTTGAAAACCATAAGTGTCTTCTACAAACTTTCAAAAAAACTGATAGTGGAGGTCAAATTCAATATGATAATGACAACAACAAGTTTCAAATACTTTGTTTGTCCTCATATAATATGGATTCAATCTTTCAAACTATGTTTGACAAATCTTTATATTAGTATTTGAACTACAAATGATATACATTTCATGTTGTGTTGTGTCCAACCAATGTTTTGTATGATGTTCATATTCACTAGCTCTAATCATGTGTCTGATAACATCTCTATTGTTTGATGAAGGATGTGTATTATTATTCCAAAATGATGTGATCAAATTAATGATTCCCTCCTTAATCCTATCATAATGAGGATTGTTATACACCAAATTTGCACCATATTGAGCACTTGAGCCTAATGATCTGGTATAACACAGGAATCACTTATAGGTTGTGGGACCTATGCTAACTAAAGTGAAACCTCCAGGTTCTAAACTGGTTCCTCTTGGATAATCACCTATTTTGCTCTTGAAACTGAAAAGTAAACTTGGGAGAAAAAAGGGATAGAAGGAGAACTAAAGGGAAATGCTAAAAAGTAAACTTAACCTACTAGGTGATACACCAAAAAGACATGAATCACAATATCATGGCCAAGAACTAGCATGAAATTCCTAAATTAGGACAAGTACAACTTCCTAGATAAGCTTTCAAAAAATGTTTCATAGAGAGGTCCAAGATGAAACTATTGGAGGGAAGAATATATTTCACACAAATAGCTTCAAGGAAGTAGACACAAACTATAACCTGTAAACAAACATCCACTCCAACAAATAGGCACAGGAATGAGACAAAATAGCAAGGAATGACCAAAATCCACAAGACTACTTTTATCAATCATTCACAGTAGTACATAGAGATGCAGAAAAGAGAGAAAACTTAGAATAACCCATGAATCTCTTCAATACTCAGTCAATATATTATGCTTTAGAAAGAATCCAAACCATATGAAAACCCGAGGACAGAAAAAATGCCACAGAAAGTCTTGCATAAGCTTGGAAAACTGATAATTACAGACACATGAAAAGTTTGAGGACAGAGAAAATGTCACAAAAAATTCTTACATAATTCGAACCTCAAAACCCCCTACAAAAGATAAAAAAAACTACTTATATATAACCTCCCCTAGCACATAAGCTCATGAGTCAATTCATCGATCAGATCATGGAAAATTAGGGTTACAATAGATATCCTTAAATAATTCAGAAACCATAACACAGTCAAGTCTGTCATTAAATGCACTTGGGAAATATCTTAAACAATCAAATATAGTCATGAAGATATCTCCCATCACCATAAATTTGAGCAGAAAAGTCAGCTGATCCATCTATTTTGTCTGTGACCTGGAACATGTCACCACCACCATGAAACTATGAGAAATAGATTTGAATATTTGAATTTAAACAATAATGATCATAGGTGGCACGAAGGTCTGTATCAACGACTCAAAATAAGACTTAGTTTCCTATTTAAAACGTAGCCATAGATCTTTTCTTTATCTTTATCTTGTCTTTAAGCCCGAACCTAATTTAGACACGTGGCACCCTGTCACATTGCCTTGAATATTATCAATATTCATCTTGGGCATTAAGTCATAGTTCCCACTGTCAGATCTATCAGAACTTGATTTATGTTTATCTTACCTTTGACGTTGACTTCAAATCTGACTTGGACACGTGTCAACAGGGTGCATTGCCTCAATGATTAAACAACTTCATCTTGGTCTCTAAGCCTTTACGCTTGTTGTTAGATCTTTCTTAACTTACGACACCTTTACCACTCTGTAAACCTGAGACCCATGAAGTCATCAGTGCCAGATGTCACCATGACACAATGCTTCAATGGTTAGATCTTGATCACTTTTACCCTAAGGATTTATGTCATCCACACGATCACATACAAATTGATTGGTCTTTACTTTACCTTCTGACCTCAGTCTGGCCTTCCATGGACACACATCACAATGACACAATGACTCAAACATTAACTTCCTTCATCTTGGCCATCAAGGAAAAGCACTGACCGTCGAATGTGTTTCTTTCATCTGATCTTTACCTTTAACTTTCCTTTAACTTGGGCACATGAAATCCTTGTATCTCCAAGCCGCTACATCCTAGTCTTAACCCTGGTTCTATTGTGAGATTCAAAGATAAATCTATCTTTGAATCTCCAGATCCATTCTTTAACTCTAAGTTTATTTCGAGACTTGGCGACAACCACAAGATCAGAACTTGATCGACGAATTGCGTTGAGTCTCTAAATAGAAATCTCTGACACAAATTTATCTGGTGATTCATTTCCAACCACAAGATTTGATCCTGATCAATGACTCATATTATATCTTTGCAAACTCTAAACTAAACCTGACTTTAAATTCCTTGACCTGGGTATATCTGGAGATTCAACAACAAAGGCCTTCTCCATATCTCGCAATGTTTGATCTAACCTTGAGTTTATCACAAGATCTAGCGACAACCGTGAGATTAGAACATGATCAATGATCCAAAACTTGAACCTAATAGACTTCAATTTAACTCTAATTCATTCCAAGATCACACGATTGAGCATATCTTGCAACCTCCAAGTCTTTGGCCTAACCGTGGTTTAATTCAAAGATCTAGCACACGCCCACTGATTAGAACCTGATCATGAACACGTGTCTACATCTGAATCTTTATCAATGAATCTCTGAATAGAAATCAACTAGAGATTGATCTTGACTCAGGTTTATTTGGAGATCAGGAGATAAAGGGATCTCTGAATCTTTGAATGATTTCACTAACCCTTGGTCTACTCCAAGATCTTGCACCGTCCATAAGATTAAAACATGATCAACAACCTGCGCATGATCTCCAGAACTTATTTGACTCGACCATTTCATTTCAAGATCTAGCGTTGGCCCTCCGATGTGAACATGAACAGAACTTGATCAATGGCCCGCACTTGATCTCCAGATCAAAAGGGCATATTCTCTTTCATTTCGAGATTAAGAGATATACAAGGAGGTTAAAGGGCACATGGAAAAATAGACACTTAAGTCATTTGAAAAAGTAACATGAAATTAGAACAAGTCACGTAAGAGATAGGGCTTTAACATGAATTGCTGAAAGACTTAGGGTTATAGACCTAGAAAGAAAAAGGACTCTGGACCAGGTCTGAAAAATATGGAGAACAATGACAAAGACTAGGAACATGAACATAAATGATACAAGCTGGGTTCTACCCTTGTGGGAGCCTCATTTACTCCACTTGTTGAAAAAAATTGACAGGATGGGAAATTTGGGTAACAAGGATCTCTACACATAATTTACCAATTTTCTTCCAAGGTGCTATCATCCAAAAGCATTCTCCTATTAAAACATTTTGATATTTTTTCCTACTAAAACCAATCTAATATGAAAGTGAAGATATTTGTCTGTTTTGAGGCATAGTGTTACTTACAATGGATGTCAACACCACTCTTATTGTAATGACCTTATCTTTAGATCGATATCGCTTCCTTATAGAGCTCAAAACTTTCCTAACATCTTCAATAATATCACTTTGCATGTTAGAAAATTTTCTCTTTTTTTGATGTTGTGTCTACACCCAACAATTTTAATGGCTCTTTCAACTTTTTTGTATAAGTATGATTGAAAGCAATTGGGTTTGTTCAAGTGTTTCAAGATTATCAATTTTAGCCATTATTTCCCTTTTTATCTTATTCATTGACCTCTTCTTAGAGAGACTTAAGGGTTGAACATCAACAAGTGATCTGAATTTCTCCACACCCATTCTAAGTAAATGATATAGGTTTCTATAATTAATTCTTTTCTTTACAGTTAGAGGTTAATTTATATGTTCATCCATACCAGTAGGAGCAAGTGATCCTAACCCTTCTCCAACATCCATTGCTAGGTTTTTTAGGGAGTGATCCTGACCCTTATCCAACTTCCATTGCTTGAGCTCCCATAGAGAGTGATCCTGACCCTTCTCCAATATCCAGTTCTTTGACTTGGGTTGACCCTCCTGCTTGATATTTTCCTTCATCTTGTATTTGTTGATTGCGAGCTACATATACAAAAATGAATCAAATTAGAACAAATTAGAAAAACTAAAAATAGAGACATAACAATCATGCATGTGAAATTAGAGATGCATACCTTCTTTAGTTTTATAATAATATGCGAATGAAGCTTCATGATTTTTTTGTTCTCTACCAGGTGACCTTTTGCTTGCTGATTTACTTTGCCTTCCCTTCTTGATTCTCATCTTCGTTCTTAAAAAAAATGCCTTCAAAAAAATTACCAGTGGTTAAAAACTTGCATATATTAACTTTCCTATGTTTCTATTAAAAAACAACAAATTAAATGGATTTATGTTTCTATAAGAAAAGAAAAAAAAGCACTTTTATTTATACTCAAATGAAAAGTCGTGACACAAAAAAAATCAGCCGGCCTAGTTCGGGCGAACATGCATGGAATTTTTTTTTGGTGGTGTCCTTTCCACTGTACTTTTTCCAGGGGGTGTTTGCACGAAGGGGCCTTCATACAAAGGCCTTCACCCCCTTCATGCAAAGGGGCTAAATAAAATTTTTTTGGCTAAGGACAATAACATTCTATAAAATTCTACCCTTTCGAGGTCTCAATCAAGGGCCAAATAAGACAATATTCAGAAACAAAAAATGCTAGATTATACCACCCTGAACAAGCTTTACAATGACTATACTTTTAATATATATATTTAGTTCATTGTGACTTTCTATTTTTAGTTTAATTAAACATAGGTTGTCTTTCCATTTAGCAACCTCTCTGTTTGACGCTTTGGGAAAAATAATAAATTAGGGAATTTTTTTATGAAAAATATGTAGGAAATAGTTATTTATGTTACCTTTCTATCAAAAGAAAGAAAAAATGAATTTCTATATATACAGATCAAGTTAGAGCGATCCAAAGGAACTTATGTCTAAATTATAGTTAATGTCACTTCATAATTCAATAAACTATACAATTTTGAGCCAAATTGAATGAAACTAGTTGGATCCTCTAGGTATTGGTGTTACAAACCTAACCTTTAAATAAATATGTCACTATCATTTTTGAAAAAAAATTATGCCGATCCGAGTGACTGTCACTCTTTAAAAATGTTGATTTTTCATACAACCACTTTTTAAAGGAGAAGGAAAAATAGATACCAATCAATTCCAAATTTTTTTTTTTAAATATGTATTTAGAAACTATCAAAAAAATGCTAGAGTTCACTAGTTTACATCATCTTTAAATTCGTAATGATTTTGCAACAATACGTGTCTACAAGTGAGTCTACAAGTGAAGTTTTTTTTTCAAAATGTTCATTTTAGTGTCAAAGTTGGCCAAAAAGTTGGACACAGTATTTTGGGAGCACCAACTGTATCAACATAATGAGGCCAATAGTACCCTATGAGACATTTTGTGCACCTTGTGTTGTGTATGTATTTTACTAGTGTATTCTAATGTCAAAAAACTACCTTCTCAATGACTTCTCACCCATTTTCAGCAGAGATGCCACCTTTGCATAGGCAAGCAAAATATGAGCAAGAACTTTTTATACTCGTGTGAATCCTCTAAGGCCTTCCTACCAAATCCATTCTTCACACATTCTATGATTCTTGTAATCATTGCAACCCATCAATATGTGGTAACAAATCACACTGATTCATTACGATCATATATACAATAAATAAAGGTTTCACTAGTGCTCATCATAGAGACACGATAATTTGGGAAAACTTTTTGATTTTTTGTCGATGACACAAGTCCTGCTGATATCAAAGAGACAGACCCAATTTCTTGTTGATGAAAACTTCATATGTAACTTTCACCTTCATCGGGGAAACAATGACCCTTCAGGGAGAGATGCATTGATAATTTAAAAAATTATGTGATCCGAGCCTGCCATTGGTTGATATCTTAAAGTATAACTATTGGAATATATTTGCTAATAGAGACATAAAAATTGGATCCCACCATCTTGTTTTTATTATTTCTCTTTAAATCATATTAAATTGTTTTCAATCATTTCCAATATGATGTCCTCTGTCCACATGCAAATCAAGAATCTAGTCATATGATTAACCCTCACCTATTTATTTAAATTAGATGATTTAAATAATATAAATTTTGGCGCTCTCCTTGAGTCTAGCCTTGAATTCATGATGTATGTCGGGACCTAATGTGGATTTGACTTTTTTTTTTGAACAACTAGCTATAAAACCTTTTCAAAATGGTATTGAGATTGATCTAGAGTCAAGAGCGACACTAGCGACAACATAATCTTTATCAACAATGGGTTATTTTAGATATCTCTCATTCTGAACCAACAAAGTACATCAGTGATTCTCATAAATGAAAGATAAACTCACTAATGATTAATTAAATCATTCTTGTCAAACCAACATCCTTGGACTAGAAAATCTTGGTGACAACAAAAAAACTTTGGTAGCTTCAACCTTTGTAAAGGTTTCTCCCTGGTTGATCAAGTACAAAAGCTTGATGATGACCCATGAAAAATGTCATGGAAAATGGCTATGGAAGGATTTTTTGTGTTTTTTCATTCTTAGGAAACACTAAATTTTACAAATATTTAGGTTTCCAACACCTTATACACCTCTTAATAATATCAAGTCCTATATAAAATAAACATCATGATACCCATGTAAATGGGGAACTCATTTCCTCTAGCATCTTATTTTCCTTTGGTGAGAAATGTGGAGGAACCTTTCTTTCAACTAAGTAATTGGCAATATTTGCATACCATGGTGTTGTAATATTGATAGTAGACATGTATTCATCTGGAAATGAGTCACCAATTGCAGGCTCTTCTAGATGACTTGTCAATCTAGACAAAAAAGTCTACTACTATATTTTCTTTACTTGGATTATCTATGATGGCGACATCAAATTCTTGCATCAAAAGTAACCATCTAAAAATCCTACCAGAGACAATAGGTTTATTCATCAAGTATTTTATTGTAATAGGATTAGTGTGAACAAATGCCTGGTATCCTGTAATGTAGCATTTGAAATTGTTTAAGGCATAAACTACTGCTAACATATCTTTCTTTGTGATAGTGTAGTTGAGTTCTTCCCTTTGAAGATTCTTGCTGACATAGTAAATAAGATGTTCCAAAACTCCTTTTTGCCAATGCACTGCACCCACTGCATGATTAGATGCATCAATATGGATATTAAATGGTAGATTCCATTGAGGGCCCTTAAGAACAAGAGATTGGATTAGTATGGCTTTAAGATCTAGAAATACTTTCTCACAAGTTGGGGTTTATTGGAAATCTACATATTTTGTGAATAAGGCATATAGTGGTCTAGCTGTCTGACTAAAATTCTTAATGAATCTTCTATAATAATATGCATGACCAAGAAAGCTTCAGACATCCTTATGCTTTGTGGTTTTTGGAATGTCATTGATGACTTCAATTTTGGCAAGATAAACCTAAATTCCCTTGTCAAAAATATAATGCCCTAGAGCTACTCCTTCTTGCATCATAAGAAAACAGTTTTCATTGTTTATGGAAAGGTTATGGTATTCACATCTCTGCAACACCTTGTTCAAATTTTCCAATGCCTCTTCAAAAGACTCCCCATATGTAGTAAAATCATCCATATAAATTTTAATGCAATTGTGGGATATGTCTAAAATGATGATAATTATTTCCCTCTAAAAGGTTATTGGTGCATTGCACAAACCAGATGGAAGAACAAAGTATGCATAGGTTCCCTATGGGCATGTAAAAGTATTTTTATCTTGATCCTCTGGTGCAATATTAATCTAATTATATCCACTAAAACCATCAAGTAGTGAAAAATACTTCTTTCATGTTAGAGAGTCTAAGACTTGATCTATGAATCAAAGTAGAAAATGGTCTTTCTTGGTTGTTGATTTGAGCTCTCTATAGTCCATACATACTCCCTATTTTCTTCCATTTTTGGTAACAATAGCCATAGGGGAAACCCATGACTATCAGACATGGGATATATAAAACATGCATCTAATAGCTTTTGAAACTCTACCAATCTGAAAACAATTTAGAAGCTAATTGATCTCGAAGTTCCTCTTGAAGTCAGGATGTTGGGGCTCTTCCCAAAATTCAGACCTAAACAAAGGAAAGTATGAAAGTTTGGGTTTATACCCGACTCCTTGACAACATATATTCTCGAGTGGTTGGGAAATTTTACAAAATTTAGAACTAAACAAAGGCAAGTATTGAAGTTCGGGTTTATACCTGACTCCCCAATGACATATATTGGTAGGCGGTCAGTTACTTTTATGAACTTCAAAACTAAAAAATAGATAAGTATGGAAGTTTAGGTCTATAACCGACTCCCTAACGACATATATTATCAGGAGATGTGCATTATTTTTGAAAGAGTAGTAATAAATAATTCCAGTCCATTAATTTCTAATTCCAAGGGGATTCTGGTGACCCTTGGGATCACATAAACAACATTTAAACTATTTTTTGAATAAAATGGAATCACTTTTTGGCTTGCATAAACTCTTGTCAAATTTTTTTGTTCTTGTAACAGGTTTTCCAATACCACAAGTTATACACCAAGTATTATACCACGAAACCATAATTTGGATTAGTGGTATTAGACATTGTTCACTCTTATATGTCCCATCATACGTGGTTAGCCTACCAGAGGTTTGTGTGAAAAACACAGGATCTTTCAAATTACCTACCTTTGATACACACACGATCGCAGATGGAAAGAAAAATTTGATGGAATGGAAGTGTACGCCTCTTTCATGATTCATGGTTCCCAAGATTTCCAATGACGAGGGTTAGTAGCACGGGTTTGCAATGATAGAAATCAAATACACAAAGCTACTAATAACGAATACTTAAACGTAACCAATAAAATGTACAAGCAAAGAAAGGAAAACAAATAAATGCAAACCCCAAAGTGTTTGAAGCTTCTATTGGCTCTCTACTCCTTCCGAAACACTATTTTTGATGCTCAGTATTGACGTGGGTGGCGTCTATGACTTGAGAAGTGTCGAGAATTTGATAATGTAAATGTGTATGTGATCGCAAGATGGCTTGAATGCTAGAACCAAATTGACGGAGTAATGGCGCACAAGAGCTTGAAATCCTAGATCCTTCAAATGGGTATGCAGAGTTTATTAAATAGGAATTGGGGATGATATGAATGGTTGAGATCAATCCTAGAGGTAGGGAGATGAAAGGTTGAGATCAAAGGGAACTGGAGAAGCCATCAGTAAACTCCACCTCTTCAATTGGTAAAGAGGAGATAGAGTTTGGTTGACTGAAGAGCTAATTGTGAGTTACCTTTTAGAACTGAAGAGGTGGGTGGAGTTACCCATGTGAACTCAAGAGATGGGCAAAGTTACCCATGTGAACTGGAGAGATGGGTGGAGTAACCCATGTGATCTAATTCATAATTTATCTCTTTGAAAATAAATGAATATTTAATTCATTTATATAATTAAAGTTTTCAACATGTGTGATAATTGAATTCTTTTTTATTTAGAATTGCTTTATTGAATGAAATTAAATTAATTTAATTGGAGGAATTTAATTAGTAAGTTTAAATATTTCAATTTAAACTATAGGAAATTGAATTTAATTAATTAATTATTTGTAATTAATCAATTAAGGTTAATGAATTATTTGTAATTAATCAATTAAGGTTAATTAATTATTTAATTAATTTTGGGAATTTGATTAGATGATTTGGGGAATGAATTTAGAGGAAAATAGATGATTAATTAACAATTAAAAAAACCATTAATTAATAGATGAAAATTAGTGTTTTAATGTAAAGTCGCAAGCCTGTCCATTTTAGGGTGTCTACATTTACCCCTCTTTGATACAATGTGGCTTGTCGCAGTGTGTCAAAGATTCTCTATTTTATTCTTGCCCTAGCTTGCCCCGATGATAGTAGGTGTATTTATGCCCCCTCAACAACTTTAAGCGAAAAGTTGCGACATGAGCGTTAATTTGTTGAAATTGCAAATTGTGAATTTGGGTAGCTGACTGATCTTGAAAATGTTGCATTATGCCCTTGATATTGACTGTCGAAGTTGCCAGGGACTGAAAAGAAAATCTTGGAGTCCTGGAGGAATTAGGGGTTTTGGAAATCCCTATAAGTAGTCGGGAGAGCCCTTTATTTGTCATTTGCATTCTTGAGCTCTAACGATCTTGGTGAGTTTGTAGTCTGTTTTCTCTGCTTTTCATGTCTTTTGTGAGCTATGGCGGGCATTTTGGGCATCGTACATCTCTCTGATTAGGTCTGTACCTTTCATCGGCCAGCTAGCGCAGGACGTCCGATAAGTGATCTTGTCCTCTTTGTCATTAATGCACATATTTATTGCTTTTAAATTTTTTGCATTTTTTGAATTTTTAGATATAGTCATGGAAACAAAGGTATGCTTTGCCGCAATTGACGATTGCATATCGCAATTGATAAGTGTGTTGCAATAGGTATGAATATTACCACAATTGCATCTTTATTGCCACAAATGATGAAACAGTGCCGCAAATGCCATAAAAGTGTCGCATTTGTCTGTAGATTGCCGCAATTGTTTTGTTAGTTCTCTTTTGACATGCATTAATGACTTGACATGTTACTGATACATTGCTTTCTGTGTTTTGCAGTATTTTGGGACTATCTTGCAGTGTCAGGAGTCAAGACCATCAGATTTGATTCTTCGCTTCCAGGTTACTGAGGGTGAGAGAGACATTCTGAGGTAGTTAGGCCTATATTGGATATGCTATATGCTTGAGATCACGACCAATAGGGGTCTGATCTCTGCCTTATGAGAGAGGTGACATTCTGAGACCTATACTTTTAGATTATCGACTGGCGAGTGCACAGTCACTCTGGAGGATGTTTATTGCATCCTACAGATTCTTGTTCAAGGTGCTCTTATTGAGTACGACCAGGATGCTGGCGAGACTACTCTCTCTGAGATTTCTAGTTTGCCTCATGATCAGCTTGGGATGTACGATCCCTATGACATCCCATGGTCTAGATTTGGGATGTGTCTAGATAGATTGAACACATTGTTAGGGAGTCTGATATGTAGGATCCTATGTCCTGATCATTGTTAGCATGGATTCTTGGTTGGGTTTGGTTCTTGTCTCTAGGTTATGGTTCGAGATCATACCTTATATGCCTAGAGTCTGTGCATGTTGGCACACATGTATCATCATATGTTCTATGTTTCTTACCTTGGAGGTAAGTCACTTGGTTGTGGTGCTACCTTGCTCCAGATATGGGCTTAGGAGCACATTGCGGTGTGTAGACCTGTAGGTGCTCGGAGTCTTCCTGCGGGGAGACTGTACATGTTTATGTATGATGGTGCCATTGTCTAGTCACATATGGGACACTTGATTTTTTGGTAGCAACAACTCGACATGATGTCGTACTTTATTTGGAGGCCATATAGGGACTGTCCTGTTTGGGATGGAGAGGACGCTCATTTATCCTTCTGTCGACAACATAGATTCTTGATTGGTTGTGTTAGTCAATATGTGCATATGATAGACTTTCACAACATCGATAGGGTGTTGCGGTAGTTTGGAGAGAGACATGATGTTACAAATTCTTGTGCCTATTTCGCTTGTCGATCTAGAGATGCTACCCTTTGGGGTGCTCTTATTTCTTTGGATGCAGTTATTACTGAGTTCTAGGGACTCATGTCTGTTGCATGGACTTGGCGATCTGCGACTGTGGATACTAGTATGTGTTCTGATTCTGCCCCTGCTTGATGTAGTTCTCTATTATGATGTGGCCATACTTTGTTATTTGTTCTACACTATTTAGATATCTTTCTTTTGTATAGAACTTTATTATGATTATGTATATGTTACTAATATCTGAATTTGTTCTTTTGCAGGCACTACTCCACAGTACGATGCATGGTGGTAGACTACGCATCCAGAGCCACTCACTGATGTGTCATGACCAATTGTTGATAGATTATTGAGGAGTCCATGTCAAAGGCAAGGTAAAGGGAGGGATGGAGGGAGGGATGGGGGTGATAAGGATGGAGGTGGTAGAGATGGAGGTCAGGATAGCAGGAGAGGGAGAGATGGTGGTCAGGATGGTGGGCGGGGAGGGGAGATGACGACGGAGATGATCCTGGTCCTAGGGGTGCCGGTGGTGGGGTTCAGACAAGGGGTGGGCAGAGCAGTACTCAGAGAGTTGGATTGAGTGTCATTTTGGAGGATGAGGAGGTGATGGAGGAGGAGGCACCACAGTTGCATCGTAGAGTGCGTCCTCACATTGTTGCTGTGTTGGATCCGAGAGTGGAGGAGAGAGTTATTGTAGAGGATGTGGACGTGGAGATAGGAGATATTGACATTGTGGACTTGGATGCAGAGAGTACAGGTTTGAGCTCCTCCACTGGTAGTAGTAGTACATGCAGTAGTACAGATGATAGTTCTGACAATGAGGACTCTTGGGTAGTGAGGGAGAGGGGTGATGAGTGATTGGGGGATAGAGCTGAGGAGGGGGACATGGATGTGGCCATGGGAGGGATGGACGTAGATCCTTTTGATTTAGAGAGACTCGCATAGCAGGTTGCAGATTTATAGGGCATACTTGTTTCC